>SCLG01000950.1:0-23258 GCA_004367875.1 Oikopleura albicans
CCTATATCCAATAGTTATCCATTGGTTTTTACTGGAATGCAGGATGCAGGATTATAACTAGGGTCGGGTACGGCCTGGGTAACGAGGCATAAAAGCCCTCGCTTGCCTGGGACGCTACCCGTAGAGTAGTGGTTGTCTTGGGAATTTATTGAAGGTATAGCAGGATTATGCATAGAATATAAGCTCAGGCTCTTAATGGATGGAACTGATGTACATTGAATTGAAGTTTTAAGGAATGTATAAGTGAAGCTGCCTGGGAAGTTAGAGTCTGTCTCCAGGGAGGAGTCCCAGACGAAAGACCGTTGTGCGGCCACGTGACCAATTTGTTCTGGCGATATGGTCGCGGACGTACATCCACACATTGACTAGTTCTAGGCCCGCCTCGCTGACCCCGGCCCTGGTCCAATAGATTCGGCGCCAGGCTCGGCGGTAGTAGTTGTACCTAGGTAGAGGGTTAGTATCGCTTTAAGGGATTGACCTGGGTTCGGCTTTTTAGGGGGGCCACAACGGCTAATAAGTTCTATTAGGGAGTCACTGGGTTTGTTGGGGCCTGCACCCTCGCGGCCCTATAACTACACTCCTCCAGTCTCTGGTAGTAGTTATAGGGCCCCGAGGGTGCTTGGCATTTGCAGGACACTTTTAGGACCTGTCTCGGGCCCTTTGAGGCAAAAGAAATTATTGGGCTACTCACTTTTGGGTCATGTTTCGAATGATCCGACCCGTTGATTCTACATGGTTGAGAGCGTCTTCAGCCTCCTTGAGGCGTATCGGACCGAAGCCCGCCTCCTTGGCTCGAACGATCCGGTTGGCTAGGCGATCGTAGAGCAGCTTGATTCTGCTACCCCAAAGCTCCAGGTCCTCGTCAAGTCCCAGGATGTGCGCAAACCAGAAGCCTCCAATTCGGTTATTGACCGCTGCTCGTATTGGGGACGGGTGTCGCAGCTGGAGGGGGCCAATCAGCGTTTTTTCCAGTACTGCAGGCATGACATAAGGGGTGCCTTCATCCTGAGGTCGGGTAATTCGCGCAACTTCTTCCGCCCTGGCACCAAAGTCAGGGTCATCCGGGGCGATAACAACCGTGAACACGACCATACTAGGGAGGGTGAAAATTTAGTTATAAGAGATGGTGTCCTTTATTAACTTTCAAAATGAGTGCCGTACTACGGCTGTCAACCCGGGAGGGCGGTTACTGCCGAGTTCGGAGGGAGCTAGGACGGGGAGCAACGGGATCTCCCACTAAGGGTCACCGTAGTCGGCCTAAGGGCCAGGTGCGACATTTGAATTTGTCGCCGCGTCCCTTAGTGGGAGATCCCCGTGCTCCCTGTCTCAGCGTTTAGGTGGGCGATTGAGAGCTCGACTAGGCTTTGTGCTCCCTTAATATCATGGCTGTGATAATGGACGGGTTTTAAGGGCGAGGAAAAGGTCAGCCTGGGTTGGGCAAGAAAAGTGGGCACAGGTAGAGAGTGAGCCCCTCTGTAAGACAGAGGGAGGGGTCTCTTGTTATTACATGAAGGCGAGTATCTGTACAACATGAGTATCTGTACAACATGAGTGAGATGGAATCTAGCCCTGTTGCTAGACTCAGGGGGCCTAGTTCGGTAATGTATGCAACCTGGGAAGTTTAAAGAAAGGTCTCTTTTAATTGTGCAAAGCTAGCAGCCTGGGTGGTTCTATTTACAAGCCATCCTAAATGGCCCCCTAGCAAGTAACAGGGCTATTCGTAATAATCTGGCCCATGATGGGCCATTGATAGCTTTGAAGGAAAGGGTAAGGCAGTAAGGGCGCTTATTCACGGAGGTTATAGGGGTCTCGGTGCCCCGCATCGTATCGCTGAATGGCTCGCTCCATTTTGCCCCGAAGAAGTTCTGCTTGAACGAAAAGTTCCGCAATTCGGAAGGCATCATCCTCAAATCCGTCTATTCCCCGCTGGATTCTGGCATAAAACGCGACGTCCTGGATGGTTTCGACCTGGCTGAAGACATCCCAGTTGCGGTTATGAAGCCGCTCAATGCGGGCTGGAGCCAGCCCTGGGCCGAGTCGGTCATCCTGTCTATCCAGGAACGCTCGGTATCGTCGGTTCGTGCCCGTTGCGAAGTCCGTGGTAGCATGGCAAGCCTGCATCAGAAATTCAAACGAGTCCCGCGCGGGTACATGCGGGGTGAGGCGGGGCGCTCGATCGGCCAGGTGCCGGAGCTCGCGGTGAACGCGTTCGCGGAAGCCCGGGTCGCGCCATTCCGGTCGTTGATCTTGTGCAAGCCAGTCGTCGTCCCGATTCATATGCGCAGTCTAAACTATACAGGGGGTTAATGACTATCCGATAGTTAACAAAATAAACTGTATGTCATACAAAAATAGGGTTATACGGAATTAGGTAAAGTGTCTAACAGGTCTAACGGGCAGAGCGGAAGAAGGGCTTGAAGATCGCCTCCTCAACATCCCAATACGCCAAGAAGCGCGGGTGGTCTGTGCCCGGGGGGGTATCGCGGAGAACAATGACCCCTTGTTCAAGGCGCTCCATGTGAGCCCCATGTAGCAGGATGGTCATCGGGGTTCCGTCGACGGTAGGGGTTTCGACTCCCAGCTCCTGGTTGCGGCGGTGCCACTGCCGGATGACTTCCCAGGCGGCACTGTGGTGGGCCTCGGTAGCTAAAGGCGGGCTCGGCCTAAGTGTAATCGGGGCTCTTGGTTAGTCGTAGTGACGTGGCCGCGGAGGCGATTTAGTTTTCGGGCTAATAACTCAGCCTACTGGGTTGTCCCCACTAGGCTTGAAACCTGTGCCTCCGCAGCCCCACCACTAGGACTAAAGTTTAAGGTCAACTACCCTGATTGGAGGTAGTCCTGTTATGAGCGGTTTTAGATAAGTCTTCCACAAGTGAGGACCATAAATATTGCGTTGGTGGAAATGTTAGGGGAAAGGCCCTGTACCACCCAGGCTGAAAATATATTGCTTATTTTGTCCGCTCATTGGTATGTCAATGACTTCCCCTTAAGAAGCAGAAAGCCTTTAGTTAAGCACTAAAGAGTTACATGCAGATGACCCCCTCTGCGCCCTTATTATCTCAAACGTTTGCCTCAAATGGATATGGCGAGCCCGTTCCTGTCCAGCGTCCGACCATTAACGGCCGGAGGTTGTCTAGCAGCTCCTCATTTAGGATGACCAGCCGTGTTCGGTACTCCAGCCGGGTCTCCTCATCCCGCTGAAGGTACTGGACCTGGTCATCACGGATGCGGGCAAGGTCTTGGGCCACAACTGTGAGGGCTCGGCCAACAGTGCGTCCCGGGGAGATGAACGTTGGGGCTGGGTGATGGCGCGTCGTGCCCATGAGCCATTGCAGCAGGTCTTCATCGGCTGCCGGGGGGTTCAAGGCGTACGCTTGGATGGTGCGTTCCGCAAATTGCGTGTCAGCCACCTGGTTGCCTACGGAACTGCTGCCCGTTGTATCCGAGCTGCCTGCACGTGCGGTACCCAGCGTCACCATGGCCTCATTAAAGACGTCCGTGTCTCTAGAGACATTCTGGACGAACGCCTGGACTCGGCTGTACGAGGAGCCGATATCACTGTAAGCCCCCGATTCGTCCGACTCCCCCGAGGTGCTCTGCGCTTCATGGGACCATCCGTCACTAACCGTGTGGAAGGATACCCCCGAAACGCCCGAGACATCCGATTCGTCGGAACCATCCCTGGCCGTGCGGAAGAAGGCGGGGTTGTCCAGGCGGCCCTCTCCATCCCAAGCCATCATTTCCCGAAGGTGTTTGATGGGTAGCTCCTCCTCTGCTGGTACCATAGCCTCCAGGGCCACGATGTCCGGGTAGGCCGCGTGCTGAATTGTCAGGAAGAGGAAGCATCCGATGGTGTCCGGCGACCACTCGTGGTTCGGGAGGTTGTGATGGAAGTTAAGGGCGGGGTCGGTGTTCTTTAAACCCAGGATGGACAGTGGTTCTTAATGTTCAAGAAGTCTCCTAGGTAGAGCCTAGAGAGGGTTTGTTTTAAGCTAGCCCCGCCTCAGCTGGGGACCTTTATAACACGTGCCCAATATCTGAGGCACCTGCCCCGGTATTCAGACGTTCCGTACTAATGTACCGCCGGAGCTGGCGGAGTGCATATATTCTCAAGTCAAAAGGGAAAATCGTCATATACCCAGGATGAAAATTAGTTCTGTCTCCCCCCGAAAGGCCCCACATTATGGTTCTTACACATAGTACATAGGGACTGTCCATCCGGGCCTGGGTTTGAGCTCGGTGTCCGCTTACACGTACCACCTTCCAGATAAAGCTCGCCGAGATTTCTTCCAGGGGCGCCAGTTGGTAAAGCGCGTCTTGGTGTCGCAGGACCGTTGTTGAGTCGCCCGTAAGCGGCGAGGTCACCCGATATAGGAAGGAGATGTTTAGACGCTCCGTTTCCTCAATCAGGGACCACAGTTGGTCCGGGCCTTCTCCGAACTTCACCGAGCACCCTGTCAGCCGGATCTGTTGCTCAAGCGGGACCATGGTTGCCACTTTCAACAGGAGGCTGGCCCTGCAGACCGTGTCCTGGATGTGTGCGAAGATGGCCTGTACGCACAGTTGGAGCTGTTTGATGCGCTTATGGACCAGGCCCTCCCTTTCCGGGTCATCCTGGAGGTGCCAGAACTCGGCTAAGGTGCATCCGTGTGTACGAAAGTCCGAGATCGGCAGTCCTACCGCCGAAGGAACCGTGACCCAGAGGTGACTCTCGAGATGATCAACATTAATGGCCAAGTCCCGAGTAACCTGTTTCAGCCACTTTGAGCCATCAAGACACTCACCAACCAGGGAGGAGTTCATGAGGTCTTGAATGCCCCGTTTTAGAGCCAGGTACTGCAAGAAACTATTGACCGGGGAGATCAACCTGAATCGACCCTGGAGTGGTTCCAATCGGGACCTTAGGAGGGCCAGTTCCAGTTCGACAACCGTACGTGTCCAGCTTAACCGCTCGAATTGGTCCTCCTCCTTATGTTTGATCACCGTGTTGCGCAGGAGGGCCCCCATTGGGCCCAGGCAGAGATGCCCTACGAAATCCTTCACATCAGGGTGCATTCCAAAGCCGATTGATGTCACTCGGCCCTGGTAGTCAGTTAGGACATCGAGGAGGGGGATTTCCCCGGTCCCGCCATCGATCTCATTCCCAGCAGGGACAGCTTCGTAAGCGGGCGGGGCATCGTTAGACATTCTAAATAAACGATATAAAAGGAGATGGGAAGCCAGAACTCCGGGCTATAAAGTCCGGTTGTTTCTAGAAGGCACAACCAGGGGTGAGTACGTTCCAGAGGGGACCCTCCTCCCTGGTTCTAAGAGCACGGAAGGATTATAGTTTTAATAGCATAATGGGGACAGGCAGGGTTGAGGTTCAAAAGGTAAAGAATTGACCATCCAGGAGTCGGGACGGAGCTGCTACTTTGTGTGTCTCCAAGTTCATAGCTCTGTAGTATTGTGGCATGGCTGAGTCGTGACTCCATCGCATTGTTGCTTAAAAGGGAGTTTATTGAGGGGCCGAGTTTTGACACTATCCCAGCTAGTTAAGCTGTGACTGAACACTTTTAAGTGCCCTATTCCCAATCAGTAAGGAAGGTACTATCCGTCATGACGTTCCGACCGCCTAGCCCTCTCCCTTTAAAGGGTCGCACGGATATGCTTCGGGGTTGTTTGAACATTCTCACTTACTTTTGATGTGGTTCTCCGGGATGTCGCGTTTGAGCATTGCAATCAGCATGCTGACCCTACCACTGTGTGCACTTGGAACACGCTCCAGCTCTAGTTCCTTAGCCGCCTTGGTGAGATAATAGTTGACCTTGCTGGTAGAGATAGGGGGGCTATGCTCCAGGAGGCGGCCCTGGACGCGACCTCCAATCATATGTAGGAGCATCATTTCAAAGGGTATAATCATATGCTGGACCAAAGGTATAGTTAATGACTCTCGCTTCTGGCAGAAGGAGTTCGTCTTAGTGGTTCTCAGGTTAATGATCAAGAACTTCACCTTTGATTCAGGGTTTATCTCGAAATGGAGATCTTCAATGAAAACCGAGACCGCCTCCGCCATCCGGCAGCCGCTAAGGAATGTTAAACTAGTGGCTAATGCAATTTTCCGCATGAGAGGGTCGCCCGAGGACCATAGTAGCTGTATGATCGGTCTGATATCCTTCAATTCAAATTCCGGCGCTTGGCGAGGCTGTACTAGTGCCTCCGCTGCCATGGATCTAGCAAGGATTCTGGCCCAACCCATCATCTTATGGAAGGTGACGAGTGGAATCGGGCGAGGCGCTCTTTCATCGATAGCCTGTTTTGCAAGGCCCACCAGGGTCCTAAATAAAAGAGGTCCTTGATTCAGAGGTCCCAAGTTTCCCCATTCTGGAACTTACTTGAAGTGCGTTGGCTTGGGTTTAGAGCTTGACTTAATCCCTGGGACAAAGATGTTGAGGAAGGAGTGTATCCGGTCCCAATCAAAATACTCCTTCACCTCAACCCTGGATTCGTGAACCCACCACGCATTTTGAATCGTAACTAAGTTTGGTAACATCTAAATGGATTGATCCCGATTAGTCCGGAATTCCGAAACGACCAAAAGTTTGAATCTATCCCTTCGATTGGTGGTTGAGAATGTCACCAGGTTGCGCAGACGCAACATGTGGTCATCCGCCAACTCCACCAGGGCTGCACCCTGCTGAAATTCCTTAAGGAGCTCTTTGACCGTTGAGACCCTCCATTTCTCTTCTGCGAGTATCGCCAGGATAGATAGCTGGAGGGACTTCAGCCGGTCAAATACCTCCGCCAGGGTACTCGATCTAGGGGAGAGTTTCATTTCTGAAAAGAAAACCTTCAACTAATCATTCAGTTCGGGTTTTATAACAAATCAGTTGTTTACGGTGCAAACGATAAAGATAGTGCGCAGGGAATGGGAATATAGAGCACAAAATGCGCAAGGGGTTATATGCAGCACGGGACAGCGCGGAAAAAATAAAACGCAGCTTAAAGTTGATTTTTTAAAAAGACTTCCTCAGGCCCCCTAGGGAGCCCTTTTTCTTATTGGCCTGGTTAGCCTGATTGCTTTCCGGCTTGCCCGCTCCCTTGGCCTGTTTTTTGCTTCGACGCTTCTTGGAAGGGGTCGGGGAGTTAGATTTAATTTGGGGGCCTCCCTGGCGTCCTTTTCCTGAGCCCCATTTTTTAGCCTGTCCGCGCCCTTCGCCCGACTTCTTGTGGCCCGACTTCCCCTGGCGGAACTTCTTCCCCGAGGAGGCCACATGAGCCTTACGACCCTTAGTCATCTTGACTAGTCGCTGCTGGCGCTTGAAGTCCTCCCAGCGCTCAGCCTCTCTGACCTGGGCAGGGAGCTTCTTAGCTCTCTTCAGCTGGGCATTCCTTTCGGCACGATCTACTGACAGGGTCAGTTCAAAGTAGTCCTCCGGGTTGCCCAGCTTGGCGTTGTCTACAATTGTATCAACTGAGATCTGAAGATCCATGACCATCAAGGGGCGCAAGGATCGAAGTAGGGCTAGGCGGGACATATCACGATCCTCATAGATGTCATCTAAGATTTTCGTGATAATGCTATAATTGGGGTTGGAAGTGGGAATCGCCTTTCTGTAGCGTCTGAGGAAGGTATCCACTGTATCAACGTCTAGGGACAGAATGGCCTTCTTCGCAAACATCCGGCGGAATTCGAGTCCCAACTGTTCTAAGTTGTTTTCCTTTGGTTGGGGAAGATTGACCGCTACAACAAAAGGAGTTACTTTACTGACTAGTCACTTTAATATTCTCACATCTCTTAATGGACTCGGTCACCCTTAAGTGCTGAGGACTACCCGCTTTAATTCAAACATGCCCTGCCTCAGCTAGGGACCTTTATAACACGTACCCAATTTTGAGGCACCTGCCCCGGTATTCGGATTTATCCCTACTTATGTACCGCCTCAGGGAGGCGGAGAGATGCATACAATTTCTAAACACAAGGAATAATCTTCATGTTTCCAGGGATGAAAGTTAATCTTATTTCCCCCTTTTGGGCAATATTTATGGTTCTTATGGTGGGATAGGGGCATACGGCTCTTTCTTACGGGGTCTTTTAGTATTACTAAAACAAGGTACTTACCATGTGTTGTTTCAACATAGTGGCCGTCTTCCGTCTCGTAATAACGGTTCTTCCCCGGGACGTTCGCGTATGCATCCAGCGTCTTCTTGGCATGGTCGAAAGCCTTTTGCGCTGACATACGCGTTTCAGACGCCTTCTGTTTCGCTTCACGAGCCTTCTTGATACCCAGAAGTATCGGACCTTCAGCGTCCCTGGAGACCGGAACCTCCAGCGCATCCAGCTGTTGGCCAGACCTGACTTTCAGCTGAATGTTCTCCCAGATCTTATGAGCCGCAATTCGGTGGTTCACCTGGTTTCTTGCACGATCCTCCTCTTAACATAGTTTAAAGCACAATTGGCAAGACCTTAACCCGCTATAACCCAGGGAGGGATAGGGCAAATTTACCCATCTACCCTGAGTGATCGTAATAAGCATTTATATGTCAGTAAGTTCCTATTTTCTGCTCATAAGGCCCAGTTAGAAGGCTGGGAAACTGCCGCAGACGGCCGCAGACGGAAACTGCCGCAGACCGTATAATCGTATGAGATACAGTAAGTACTCTTACCTTCACGTGCACGTGTTAGTTCTTCCGTCGCTTCTTCCACATCGCGGCGGCAGTAGACATAGTGCTGGTCCGCATCGTTCTGGCGACTGCCCTGGAGGAACTGGCTTTGGTCTATTCGTACCTTTTTGGACGGAACCGAAGAGTTCCTTGAGGAGGCCAGAGAAAAGGTCGCTGTTCGTGCCGAAACCGAAGAAGCATCCGAGCGGCCCGCTACGGAGGGGGACAGGTCAATACGGTCAAGATCCGCCATTCTAAAAACCATGCAGTGACTACAACCGTTTTAGGTAACTATGGTTTATAAATAAGGGCCAGGGTTGAAATGGCAGTTGTATTCGGGGTAAAATAACCCCAGGCCGGGTGACGGATCTTAGACGGGAGGAGAGACGCCGGGGCATCCCTTCTTCCCAGGGTTAACAGGCTAAAGCGTGTATCTCCTTTGACTTGAGCCAGGAACACTGGCCATTCTTGAAAAACATGAAATACCAAGGCCCAGGTATTCTGGGCAGCATATTGTCGGAGGTGCAGGTAGAAAATATCCAGCATGGCTACAGGGGGAAAGGCATATAAGACTTCTTCAAGTCCAAAGGTAAAGGTTGCCGTAAAGTCAACCCCTTCTGCTTCCTGCTCCCAGAGCTGAGCCAGATATCTCGGACACTTAGCATTAAAGGAGCGCGCTGCTACATCTAAGGTAATTTTCTTTCCCAGGGCAGAAGTAATCTTGTTAAAGGCCTGGTCAAGTAAAACTTCCTCCTTAAGGTCCACTTCCCTGGAGGGGGCATCCGCAAGTTGGGCATGCGTACTCACCCAATCAATCCGAACTATGATATTATTATCTATGGCAAACTCATTGATTTCCCTCACCACTGTGTTAAGGACTGGGTCCGAGGCTCCCTTATGAAATGCGGCCACTACCGACATGTTGTCGCACAGAAACATTAACCTCCTGTTTCTTAAGAGGTTCAAGTAGGTTTGTAAGACCAACTTGATGGCCACAGCCTCTTTTATATGGATTGGGGAGTACGCAACCCAGTGTTCCCATTGTAGAGTAGAGTCAATTCCCAACGACTTGATTACTACCCCACATGCAAAGTTAGACGCATCTGTGAATATATTAAGTTGGATGGAATTAATACCCTTTTTAATCCAGGGACGGACCTTAGTAACGTACTTAAGGGACAGCCATGTTTTTAACTCCTGAGCTATCGGCTTGCTAACCGGAACCCTTTGTTTCCCGTTCCTATCCGCCTCAACCCAGGCTTCTGTTAAACGCCTTATATAAAGTTGCATGTTTTGGCAGACTAATAGAAAACTACATAATCTGCCCCGGATCTTTTCTAGCTCCTTTACTGAGATTGAAGGTCGAGCCAACACCCCTTCTGCTTCTTTAACGAATTTCTCCCATTTTTCTTCCGGGATTCTAATCGTCTCCTTTTCCGTATCCAGCTCGAAGCCCAGGAAGGTTAACGTTTTTGAGGGGATAAAGGTTGACTTCCCGCGGTTGGTAAAACCCCCCATTATTTGCATGACCAAATTACAGGCCATTCCTCCTTTCGAGGAAGCTTGCCCTCTCCTAATTTTCTCAATGTCTTCCTGGGTTAAGCCTCGCTCTATAACCAACCGGTCATCCAAATATAAGAAAGCCATAACTCCCTGGGATCTCAAATATGAAACACCTACCAGATTGGCTAATTGGAAGTCTCCGGGGATCCTGGGCAGTCCAAAGACCGCCCCTACATAACGAAAGAAATGTCCTCCCCAGGAAAAGCAAGCTAATCGCCTGCTGAAAGATGACAACTTAAGTTGGAAGAATCCACTCTTGTCGTCATATTTCAGCAGGTAATCATCCTTCCTAATATAATGTAGGACCAGGGCTACCGTGTCCAGCACGCAGGGCACCGTGTACAGTTCCGTAATCTTAAGAGGGCCCCCGTCATAGCAGACCCGCGAACTCCCGTCCGCTTTCGGTACTATTACCAGCCCTGAGCTAAGTAGTACCTCCTGGGGGTCAAAGTCACCCTCTTTCCCTAGGTACTCAAGGGAACCTGTCTTAAGTAGGTCACGGATATGTGACTTAATAGTCTCTGAATGTTCCAGTACTTTAGAGCTATTTTTAAGAGCAAAGCTTTTATCTGGACCATCCCCGGAAGTTTTACGCATTGGAACCAGTACTCTTTCATGCACCTTTTTCCCGTAACACCCTGGTACACCAAACCAATGAAACCCTTTCTTAATGAGGTCCCTATTATCCGGGTGAGTAATAAATTTAGTATAAATTAAATGTTTGCCCCTGAAGGTAACTGGTGTAGCCCTAGGGATATGTTTCAAGTTAGCATATAAATCTATGCCACTGTGGACTATTCTATAAGCCAGCTCTTTCATCTCATCATTAGGCAACAGATTTATAAAAGGTAGCCAAAAAACTGAGAAATCATTATAAGTGCCACAGTGAAAATCCTTTTCATATCTGAAAGAGAGGACTTCCCAGGGCGGCGCCAACTTACCCCCTTTTAACACTATGCCTAAGAGGTCAAGGGCTTTACTACTGTACTCCGCCCACTCAACTGGGGTGAGGGGAGACGGTCTAATTACCCCTGATAGCGAGATTGCTCTTATGTTTTCCTGGGCCTCAAGGTCGAAGAAACCATCCCTGGCTAATTCCGTTACGAGCTCTTCAACGTCTTTCCACTCCAGTCTTAAGTTACCATACCCATTTAAAACAGAGTCAACTTAATAGCTTTAAATAATAATTGGCAGTAATATAGCTAATGTTCTGTGTGACACAGTTCTACAGTAAATGTTAGGGTTATAAGTCCCTTGTTCTAAAATAAGGGTCTTTATTGGCCATCAGGTAAGGTTTCATTATGAAAATTTATCTCCCCATTTTCCACCCTTACTGACATCGGGACCATTTGTAACGCCGTAATAACAAACGCCACATTCAAGTTGGCCCGGTGAAAAGAAAAATGGTTCAGAATTGCTTGAAGCCAAAGTTCCACCGGTTCTTTGATCACAGGGAGTACCTTAGCTGTGTCTACTAAGGCTTCAAACAATCTTATGAGAGATTTAAAACGTGTCGTCCTGGGCAGGTGGTTAAAGTAAGTCCGCCAGTCCCTTATAAGATCCTTGTTCTTTGGCGGGACTAACTCGAAAAGTGGCCTAGCTGCATGGTTCATCTCCATTGCAGAGCAATAAGGGTTTTTTAACACCCAGTCCAAGCAGGATAGCACACTCGTTGTGACTACATAAACCGCTTTATTCCTACGATCCTCCTTGGCAGCCACCTCATTATCCTCCGAACTCGGTGACCCGCTACCCGCTATCATAAGGGTCCCTTGATTCACTTCCATCTCCGACCTGATTGCCCTACAATCATCCAAGGATGACTTTAAGGCATCCAAAACTTTCTGAAGTTCCATCTAAAGTATACCCTCGTAAGTTCTCAAATAACATTTATATCAGTGTTTAATAATTATACGAAACTACTTCAATACTCTTTCTCTAGTTTCGAGTATATCCGAGTTTCTGCACAGAATCCCCCAGGGCTTGACAATCACCCCAGGTTGAATAATAAAGTTTGTGATTAACAAAAATTTCGAGTCACCTTTCATGCTCTTTCTCTAATATCAAGCATGTTAGGCCTCTGTACAGAATCCCCCCAGGGCTTGACAATCACCCCAGGTTTGAAATAACAGTACCCAGAACAGGTTCAATTACACTAGAGAGAGCTTAATGCGGTCATACTTCGCAAAGAAGTCCTCCTCCTCGGGTAAAGAAGCCTGTTCCTCTGGGCGGTGTTCGTACAATTCTTCCTCTTCCGTATCCATTGGCTGAGAATCCATTCCCATAACAAACTCAGGGAGGTACGAAAACTCTTCCCCTGTCTGCATCCAAAAAGGGTTTCGAAGAGGGGTCGCCCCCGTAGTAATATCCACTAGCTGGGGCCCAATCATGGCTACCAGGGGAGAACCTTTGTCCATCTTACTCTTTTCCATGTTGAAGCACGGTGGAAGAATCTTAACCAGCTCCCGCAATACTTCGCAGAGCAAGACCCCTTCCGTCTCCATTGAGTGAATAACCCGTCGGACTTGGGCAATCATCGACACTTTCGGGCCCAGCGTCGCCGCGATCAACTCCAGGAAGTACCTCATTTTGACGAACAAGTCCCTGGGCACAATATTGAGTGGGAGCATCACCATTTTGATGATTTCCCCCATAATCTTCAATGCTTCACTCACAAAAAGCATTGTTCTTTCTGGCCCATTATAGGACTCAGCTAGCTTGACACTAACTCCTGCAACAAATTTAAGTGACTCTAAAAGGTCACCATAGAGCTTCTGGGGTGGGGTATCTCGCTCCGGGTTCCTCCCTGTGTTAACTATCCCCACACTCGCTGTTGGCACCATTAACCGCCACCAACGGACGTACTCCGGGCCGAATCGAGTTTTAACGAAAGATTTGACCACAAAAAGTATATGGTTTACCCGACTAATGGTGTGATCCCCTAGGGCCTGATTCTCACAAACCAGAGACCGTAACAAGTCCACGTTAGGGTGGACCTGGTTAGTTAGCGCCTGAACCTTGCATTTGAGAGCCTTGTTCTCATTCAAAACATTCACTAATTTCTTAGCGACTTCCTCAAGGCTTCCCATCTCAGATGTAGAGGCTACCCCTTCGACCTCCCTTCCTTCTAATGCATCAATAACCACCTGCCTTTCGGCTTGCAAAAGCTGGATAGCTTGTTCAAGCATGATAGCAACTGCTTGATCTACCCGTACTACCCAGGATTGGCTCACTGCTGAAACATGATTAGTTGCCCATTCAAGTTCAACCAGGGTCTCTGTTGTCAACAGCTCAAAATGATGACCAAAAACCCTAACCTCTTGCAACAAGTCTAAAAGAGAGCCCCTTGGAAGCTGGCCCCCTCCCAGAAGCTTATGAATAGAGTTTTTAAACTTGTCCACCGCAGTTAGCTGGATGTCAGTTTTAGCCAAGCTTTTGACCACCGGAACCAGTTCAGCCACTCGTTTTTTGAGCGTTCGTTCTAGAATGACCCACATGTCCATCTCTTCCTCCCCTCGGATTAAGGTTCCTATCGACACTTCCGCCAGGGTTGGTGGTTTAGTTGGCCACTGTTGCGCAATTTGGTCAAATGCCCGCTTAAAACCTGACGTTTGGTCCGATTCTGAAACTAGCGTAACCGGCACTTGTCCGATCTTCTCTTCTCGCGTTGTTGCCCCCAACTAAATATACCTTATTTAACCCCAGGTTAACAAGAAGTCTCAGTCTAGAGTCATACAGAATTCCATGTATGCGCATTGATAAAGCCCGGGGCCATATTGGCTACAGTTTAGCCCATAGCGTACAACACCCCATTCATAAAGTGTTCGGGGGTTAAAATATTTTTAAAAATAATCGTGTATGATCCTAGATCAACACCCACTTTAAAATAGTGTAAGCTCCGGGAAGTACTTAATATACTGGTTCCTACCTGGGTATCAGATGCTGGGCTCTTCTGTTCTTGGAACGCCTCCTCCAAGGCATCCAGCTGCTCCATATCTAATGCATCAATTGTTTCGTCAATGATTAACGACCCTGGTTTGTCCTCCAGGTTCGACGGTAAAGATTCCGAGAAATCAGTACTCAATGAAGTATCTCGACTAGCCAAACATTCATCTTGTCTCTCCATGACTGCTCTAAAATGAAAATAAATCCCTAACCCTAATTTCCCACACCTATATGGTATGACTCCCGTAGTCCTCATACCAATCCCTTTCCTTAACTAACTTACTCCATTATTGACAGCCCAAGAGGTTCCAAGACCTGCTTCGCTTCCAGTTGACTTCCTTGAGTTGACGTCCGGGATAGTCTCTTTTCCGCCATCTTCTTATGTAATGAATGAAGCAACATCCTTCATTTCTGAACATAAATATGTAGGTGCTAGATCTATTCTCTTATCCCTATTGGTGTTGCTAGTTTCCTATTACCAAACAAACCACCAGAGCACATTCTAGTCCTATTTAAGGGCGATACTAACCGGGGCAAGCCCCCACCCTTGCATCAGGGAAGCCTACCCTCTTCTTTAGCATAGGCCCAAATTTAGTGCTACTTAGGCCCCTATCTAGTTATTTGCTTTAAATCTCTAGAATACCTCCTAATTAACAACTTCTGAATTGTCACCATAGTATTATTACCGCCTTAACGCCATACTATAATTGATTTTCTTAATGGACGCCCTTTATCAAGACTTGCAGCGCGATATCAATCAAGCATTACAAGATGTAAGCAAATTTGAGCTTAAGGAGTTACCTGTCGACTACCGACATCCTTTCTTCCGCCCAGGACGCTTGCCTTATAACTGGTTCATCATGCAGGCCAATCCTTTCCGCGTTATATCTCCACAGCATCTTCGAACTATTAACGACTACCGCATTTATTTTCGCTCACTGGGGCTGATGGCATCTGAATTGAACGAAACTGTGTCAATGATTAAAATTTTACAGCAAGGGTTATCTTTCTCCAGCTCAGGAACCTTGACTTAATTTTAAATTTATGTAACTATACCATAATAGCCCTTATAGCTTCCCTGCTTAAGTCACCTTAAGACATTCAAATCGTTCCTAAGCCCAATGTTCAGCTTCCCCGGGTTGCTCTGCTTCCCGGTTCTCCTGAATATGGTTTTAAGGAGAAAAAGATCCCTGGCCCTGAATTGGACTTGGAAATAGAGAGGATTTTACCCCTCATTACTCGTTATCAATCAAGTCCTTATATACAATTGATTTCAGGTAAACCTTGAAGATCCCTATGGCCATATTTAACCATTCTCAAATTTAAATTTAAGATTTCCCTTGGAACTTTGGTTCGCGCTTAAGCTCACTGGAGAAAGCAGAATGGGATCCTGAAGTTAAGCTTTATAATACGATAGCCTTATATCAATCCCTTTTACGTGAAATTGAGAATGATATAACCCAATTTTATGCTCGGTATAAGGCTGCTATTACTCAACTCCTCCAGGATGGGCAAATAATTTTAGCACAGCATCTAAAAGCCAAATGTTTATCAACCAAATAATTCATTTCTGTTCTATTATATTCAATAAAGACAGTTCATATATCAGTTTGGCAGTTTGAGTATAACTATCAGGGCATTATGTTTTTGGAATGTACAGTATATGGCAGTTCATCCCGGGCAGGTTCTCATTCGGTATCCTTTTCATTATTCAGCCTAATTTTAATTTCAAACATATTTTAAACAATCATGACTTAGCATCAAACTGCACAAGTGCTTCAATTTAGAAACACGACCCGGGATGTTTCAAAAGTCTATTCTGGCCAATATTTCTCCGTGACTGTTGCCACCTTTGCATCATGTTCAATCATGGTACGATTGAGCGGGTTCCAGCAAATTGTGTCTCCTTGGACTTCAAAAATGCTTGCTTGTAATAATTCTTCCGTCATTTGGAGGATCGCCTGGCTCACTACTTCCGCATCCCCGCTTAAATAGTATATGTCAATTTAATGTGCACAGTACCTCTTATAGCTTAGAGCTTGATTTTCACCGTTTTAACCAAAACTCTTAGTTTCAAATAACTTAATCAAGATGTAAGGCTTGGCCCTTTAATTACAAGCGTCAGTAAGGACTGGTTATGCGACTATATCCCTGACTACTCCATGTTAGCTATGGAGTCCTAACTCAGTATAAGTCTATCCTAGTTAGAATAAGAAAGTTTCCCCAGTGCCAAAATTTCTGTCGATTTAAATTTTTTGGATAACTTCCCAGGACGATTTAAGGGCTTTTAAATTAAAGCAATTATTAATTTCTCACTTACCCTTGTTCTTGAATCCATTTTTTGAATTTTGTCGACATCTGACCTGTTGGCCAACAAAACCAGTTTATCGACAGGAAGTATTTGATCCATCCATGGGTATCTTTTTGCCATTTAACACCCCAAACCCATAATCTGAGCCTCATCAGGTGGAGTTCGGCCGCTTCTTTTCCTGTGAACCAAGAGTCCGTTGCATTCGGATCTTCTGGTGGCTCTATTAGCTTAGGCATAACGTCCTTCTCCCTGTCTTCATCCGAAGTATCCTGACCATCTTGCGACCATTTTTCAGTTTCTTGGGCCCGTGCCTCTTCCCGCTGTGACTGTCTTTCAACAACACTTTTGCTTCTGAGGTCTGCACTGTCCTCTGATCGTTCAGAAATCGCTGATAATGCCTCCTCATCCGTAGACTTCCCTGGACGGCCATAATCAAGCTTTCGTTTTAGGACTTTTGTCTTTGAGGGCTTCTTGACTACTGGAGGTTGTTCCTTTTTAGCCGCCGAAGATGCTTTCTGCACGTAGTCAGCCACAAACGGGTTATCCAGAATTGAACGCATTCTTGGTCGTTTTGGCATACAGCTCATCCTGGGAGGAGGGTTAGGCAAGTCTAATCTAACTGGGTTCTCCTCAATTAGAGGTGCTTGAACCACCTGGGGCACCACCTGGGGTACCACTTGGGGCACTTCCTCCTCCACAATCGTTTCTGGTTCTAGCTCTCTCATTCGACGTCCCGGGATATTGACTGTGCTTATTTCCGGACTATGAAGTTGAGTTGCTTGGAATGTTGTTTGTAGTTGTTTTGTTTTTGTTATTCCTCCCGGGATGTCTCCAGCTCTCAAAAACTCTACTGGACCTTGTCTATTAGACCGGGGTCGAGGTTTCGCTGGGATAGTGTAGTCTGCAAAACTTCGTTTATCCAAGCTGATTAGTGGCTCACGGTTACGGTTTAAGTAATCTGGCGAGACTGGTCCCCTGGCTGCTTGTATCATTTCATGATTGAGGATGCAACCAAAAGGGGATAGGGTACGTATTACTTCAAGGTCTCCCTGTACTGCAAACGCAACCAACTTCGCAACATCCTGGGCCACTGTCCATCTTTTCTGGTCATCTAGCTCAACGCTTGCTCTTGTTCCCAACCATATTTTCTTCAAGCCCGACTGGGATTTTATGACTTTTGGTCGGTCCGGACTCGGTTTAAGCCAGGGTTTTTCATGTGCAAAAACCACCTCAGTGATTCTATCCGTTGTCGAACTTTCTTTTGCACAAAATGCTCCGATCACACCTTCTACAATACGTTCACTCGGGTGGTAAGAGTAACCATTCAAGATCACCCATTTCCCGTCACATCTATCCGCCAAGTTCCTTTCTCCTCGTCTCGCCGGCGCTACTTTCGAAATTAGTTCTTCCCTGGCCATCATATTTTGAGAAAAGTAAACCGCTGCCGGTTTAAACAGCGCTTGGACTTCCTCTGAGTCAGCTACTATCGGAGTAATGGCCTCAGTTAACTTGCTTCCATTTACCCATATAATTCGCCATAATCGATAGGCATCATACCTGGAGAAGGCCTCTGCCCTGGCTGATTTTGGGGTTTTCAGTTCAACTGAGACTTTGTCGACAGCATCTTCCCGAATCGGCGCCAGGTACAGTATTTTTGGGTAGTATGGTAGTTCAGACCGCTTGACCATCTCATCAAATTTTTCGGCCGTTACTACTTTTTCATCAAAAGGAC
The DNA here is from genome assembly GCA_004367875.1 of Oikopleura albicans. Lineage (NCBI taxonomy): Eukaryota > Metazoa > Chordata > Appendicularia > Copelata > Oikopleuridae > Oikopleura > Oikopleura albicans. The sequence goes on from SCLG01000950.1 coordinate 18,195, forward strand.
TCAATAGCTGTGCCCAGGTCCAGTTAATAAAGTCGTGATAAAACATAACTTCTCCCTCATTCTGTACATGAGTTCTATTGGCCATTGAAAACTCATCACAATAGATAAACGTAAAATAAACATCTACCTCCATCAGTTTTGTTGCCAACCAGGCCTTAACGTGTTCTGGGTGGTCAAACAATAGATCAAACCATGGGCCTCGCGATGACTGGTCTGTATTCGGTGGCTGGGATTGGTCCACTTTTTCCGGTCGGTAAAGACGATTGTTCATCATTACTGTGAGTGTGTCTAAAGCTTGCTCCAGAGTTGTCAACCCTAGAACGTCGCTCGACCATTGCTGCACCTCGGGCATCCTTTGAAGCTCCTCCATCGATATCTCTTTGGATTCACCATTTTCATATTTTGTAATCGTCGTTCGCAAGACCGCTTTTTGGACCGAGTTTCCTGAGCATCCCCGGGTTGGTTGTAGGCCTCTGTTCACGCTCACTAGTGCCCTTTCAGCTTGGATGAAGACGATATTGATAATTCTTCCATATACTGGGCCCTTCATATGCATAAAGTCTAACGGCAGCCCAGTAATGATGCTTCCTGGGGGGGCCAATTTCGTCGGATTTCTGGATTTGTTGAAGTTATGTGTCTTCAAATTTTCATAAAAGGCTTCTTGTGATCTCGGCTCTTCATTCATCACAATGCCTCTCGCATCGAGTAAGTCCAATTGACTATTTACTTCAAGTTTCAAATGCCCTTGGCGTAAATTTAAATTTTTCGTGAAGCTCGAAATAAGTAGTTCTAAAGCATCTGCTCTCGAGCCTCTCCAGTTTCTAATTCTGTCGAATAGGTGAAGCACCATATCTTCCCAGGTGGCAAACGGCGCAGGAGGGCCTCGGGCAACCATAAATAACGCCGCCTTATGAATATCTTCTTCAGAGAGCAACTCTTGTAGAGCGTCGACATTTTCTACCGGGAGGTTCTGGCTGCATAACCAGACTACTCCTTTAAATAGTTCTACACTCTGAGTCACGAATTCTTCATCATTCTGAACATCAATACGATACGGATTAACATTTTGGGTGTTTGTATCATTACTGCACCGCCGTCCCGGGATGCGCAGAAAATGACCACCTATTCGGATTGATCGATAGCGCGAAGTTCGTACTATTTGGGGGGCCAGTTCTTTGATCGTTTTTTGATGTTTGAGGCAGTACTTCGAGACTACACCACGCTTTATACCATTTGCACATAAACGGATCTAAATGATTAAGTTATTACTGTTCAAATCGTTTCATTCTTAAGTTCATAATAGTAGTTCTATCTGAGCTCTTTTAGTTCGCTCTTTCAAGCAGTAATCGCTTCGATTTTCAAGTTTTACCTGGCAAAGGTGTGTTCTTGTAGGTTTCTCCCAAGTACTTCCAGTGGCTGTCGCTCGATCCACTAATTTGTCTGAGTCGTCAAGCATTTTCTTCCAAGTTCGCGTCCGACTATCCAAGTATATAGTATGATCCGCTAAGATACGATATGGATCTTCTATTGAATTAATCATGCTCGACTGAATAGAGTCTACTTCCCAGGTTGTATATAGACTCTTGAATAACGCAGTAGAGTGTGGGCCCGGGAAGGATAGGAAAGCTTCTTCGACCATTTGGTGAGTTTGCATTTGTCTGGCTAACGCTATCGACTTATCCATTCGTTCCCATTTTTCTTAATTATAGAATTAATGACCATTCTAACATATGTAGTTTTATCTATATTCCAAGTTAACTTTTAATTGACTGCAGAGTGAGTAGATCGTCAATCTTATGCTAGTTAGAGTGTATCTAATTACTACAAAATTAACGTAGTTCGCCCTTGAACTCGAATTTCCCAATAACGTGATAAGTTTATTTGGGTCGTTACATTAAAAGTTAAACTCAGTATTTGTAATAAAATATTTACCTGGTCGTAGTACATAGACGTTTCCCATCTGAATTAGCTGCTTGCCGTGTTTGCTGAATTCATAATCATCTAACTCCAGTTCATGTTTCGGGAAGAAGTGTCGTTTCGTTGGGACTTTCCAAACCTTCTTAATTTCCTTTTCTAATACCTCCCAGGCTGTATTAAGTTCCATCATCTCACCTGTAAGTTTTGGCTCAACTTTCGTGTATGGAGCTCCAAATTTCCTCAAGTCATTATTTTCTTGTTCGGCCTGGTGCACTAGCCTTTCATTTTCGTTTCTTATTTTTGGTTTTTTCGTAAATAAGAACGTTCGTACTTCTGATTTCTCCTCAATCACTAGAGCTGCATTTGGTTTACGTGTGAGTATAGTCAGATTTGACTTCTTGCGGGTTACCGATTCCAAGTCTTCCGGGTTCAGTTGAGCTTTTGGCTTTAGCTTTTTGAACATCAGTTCTACCCAGGTTTTGATTGACTGTAGTTTGAGCAGAAACTGCGTTCGTTGATCTTTCAGAAACAGATCGGGATCATGCATCGCCAGGAGGACTTTCTAAATGTTTATTAAAGTTATGTTCAGGTATATCAACAATTAGTGTCCACCATAATACTTTAATCTAGTGCTATCAATGGGTTTAATTATTCCGGGTGTATTGCTTGAGAAATAAACACATAACCCTTATTACAGCAATAATGCTGGTGGTTTCCAGTGCACTTTTAATTTAAGTTTTTAAGTAAGGGTGGTCAATTAGACCGCCCCCCTTTCCAAACGAACTAACATAGCCTACTAGTTTATGGAGGTAAACTTTGGGATTTGTTTTAAGTTTCATCTTAATTATAATTCATAATTTTACCTGAAAGACATCATAAAGCAATCGATTCCAAAAGTTCTGTCGTTGCAGATTTAGGAACTCGCCACTTCCCTGGCCATCTATCATGTGTGTCCACCAGCTGTCTAGGATTTTGAACCAGTTCTGATGGATCTTCAGGTCCGGAAATGGTTCAGCGATCGAAATTGCGAACTCGTCGGGAAAAATATTCTCTTCTTTCCTTTCAATAAGCTTCAGTATTCCCATCAATGTGATTGACTCATCTGGGTATTCACTTCCTGGGATGAGTTGCTCCATTATCATGGCTTGGAGGCATCGGTAAATGCTGAAAGAATTTTAATTATTCCCAATAATGCTCAATGCAGCTTATTTTATGATAGTGACCTTTTAAGTTTTATGTTTCTATTTTGTAAGCATGCCCCGCCTAAGCTGGGGACCTTTATAACATGTGCCCAATCCTGAGGCACCTGCCCCGGTGTTCAGATTATTTCTTATTTATGTATCGCTTTAATAAGGCGAAGAAATTGATAAGGTTAATGAACTAAAGGAATAATCTTCAAATCGCCCAGGATGAAAATTTTTCTTATAATTTGGCTATAGTTCAACATTTATAGTATTTGTTTTCTTAATATTTTTCTATAAATAATTTCAAACCTTTGAATCAGCTGTGGTTCTTCCTGGGGGTCCCTTTGTAGCAAGTGGTCAGCTCTGTTGAACATATTCGTAAACGCTGTTTCTACCATTCGCATGTCTAGGCGGCTTCGAAATTCCAACATCAGTGGGTACACAATTCTATCTCTTTGGATTAGAGACCCTTGTAATGCTTCTTGTATACTTTCAAACGCTTGTGGCCATTCTTGGGGGAACCGGTAGTCCATTCCAAAGACAATCGGAAAGAATTGTCGTCCCAGGTCCTTAATGGCAAACGTGAGTATGTTTCTTACAATTATAAGGTCATAATCCAGGGTAGGAATTGAGTTGTTTTATAACTTCTAGGCAGTTAATTACTATTCAGTGAAAGAAGTTATTTTAGAATTTATGTTTTTATATCATATACTTATAAAAACCATAAGTCTTAATTTTTGGCCCTAGGCCCATTTTAAAGTATACTAAATTTAAAAAGTAGACTTCTAAGACTCCACCCACATAAGTATTACGCATCTAGTTGGCTGATTACAGCCTGTTAAGCTAGTAAATGGTCTGAATAACTTAAATGGGATAGTTAGACCATCGTGCTTAAAACCACTTCGGCCGAGCCTTATGCTCAGCAATTAACTATTTTGGAATCTAATTTTGGAAGCCCGGTTTTCCGCGAAAAAACCGGGTAGCTTGTTCTAATTAACCAAATCACATTTTGGAAAACAAAATTAGGGTTACAGGTTTACGATCTGGGGTCTAGAGTTTTAAGGTGTAGGCTTTTATCAACCAGTAAGTTCTGAGATATAGGTGCTTTAAGATAAAACTCATACCTTATTGTTTAGTTGGTAAAAGGTTTCCCAGGATTCGCGCACTGTCGTCGCTTTCCAGTTTCCGATATTGACGTTTTGTCTGCATGCACGTACCAACTCAGGGTCTGTAATCGAAATCGGCCCTTGTCCATCCAGGGTGACATGTTCCGCGACGAAATATAGTTTGATTTCAGGCTGTATCGCTCCCGGAGCTATAATTTTGTTATTTTCGTCTGTCAATCTGCTTTCATAAAACTGAATGTCACTTCTGTTTGAAAACATTGTTAGTTCTTTTGCCCATGTGATCATTTCAGTATATTGTTCCGGAGTGATATCTTCCCAGGATGAGTATAGCTCCTTCTGAACTGATCGTGACCGATAAACGGATTTGACTGCTCGCAAAGCACCATTACTAAAGTTGACCAGGGTAATCAGGTTATTCAATATAAACGGTGGTTGCTTGTTGGCCAGCTGTTGCGTCTTGAAACACCATGTAACTGCCCAGTTTAGTTCTTCCAGGGTTGATTTTGGTGAACAGAGAAACGCAAGCCTTTGTCGAACCGTTTCACCATGTCCGATTAGTTCGATTAGTTCAATTGTTATTGGCTCCAGTTCCATTGCCAATTTTTCTTAAATAGAACGTCATTACATCTTACTGATTAGTGCTTTGTTATTATCGATAATTTGCCGTACTAATATTTAACTATTAATGTTTTTAGCACAATTAAGAATTCCTTATAGTGTAAACCTTATAATTTAAGTTTTAAAAGGTCTTCAATTCCCAATTAGGTAATCTCTTCACTTAACCCTAGACCGTCGCGCACGGACCGTTCTGGGGACCATCGCTCGATTGCCAAATG
>SCLG01000951.1:0-27436 GCA_004367875.1 Oikopleura albicans
ATCAAGATTATTGACACAAATGCTAAAATTTTACCTTTTACACGATATTATTCAGTATCATCATAAATACAGTCCCGACCTTCCAATTGTGCAATTTGCGTTTCCGAAAAACGTACACAAATTGCCAGTCTCGTAAAATGTCCCGAAAAAGTGCACAACTAGGCAGTCGTGCACAATTGGAGGGTGCACAATTGGAAGGTCGGGACTGTATATCATTAAGGACGGGTATGGCTTGTTGTTTACAAAATTATCTAAGAATCAGGAAAGTGAAGATTAGACATATGTTATCGTTAAATTAGCTAATTATGGTTTGCTTAGCACAATAAAGTCCTTTCAAGTTCATTTGGGGAAATAAATCTAGAAAATTTAGAGGTTTGAAAATTTCGATCAAATAGGATAATGAAAAAAATACGCGGACTCTTTATCAAATTAAAATATTATGAAACAACTTGTTTCTGTATTATTTTTTATTATAGTAGTCTATAATGTCCAATTTGCTGATAAAACATGTTTGATAACAAAATTGCTGCTAAATAATATCATAGGAGACACTTTTCACTCACTATAATGCGTTTTTTGAGGTTATTTTTTTATACCGTATTTTTATTTTTGAGCAGTTTTGGTGTTATCGATTTTATTTTTGTCTTAATAGTTGCTCTGAAACCAGGCGCACAAAACTGTTTCGGCGATTTTTGATATCTGTTTTATTCATTAATTTTCAAGGTCATGAATGTCGCGCATTTGCTCATTTTTTTGCATTTTTCTTGAATATTTTTTTTATCGGACATTTTTTCAGAAATCGGAGAAAACAGTTATGTGCGCCTTGTCAAAGCCAACCGCTTACAGAAAATAAAAACTCAATAGCATCAAAATTGTAAAAGTTTATCCAATATCAGATTTGATTTTAGGCCAAGTTGACGGCCATGTGGGTGGCCCGTGGTAATAATTATAGACAAGTCAAATCAACTACCTGATCCGAGGACTTTTCGAGAGTATTTTACAAAAAAATACATAAAAATTGATCGTGTAAAACGTCCGTTATGAACACTTTTCTGACACGTTATGTTTGTACACAACAGGCCATACCCGCCCTTAAACAATTACTCAATGTACCATGTGGAGCATAGTCTAATTTGGGCGAATATAGATAATGGCGAAACTCAAAAAACCGGCGGAAAGTCAAAAAATACAAACTTTCATTTTTCGTGAAAAACGTTGCTAAATAACATGTACTATGGATTATTTATGTTCTTTGCTTTTTTGCGCTAAAACGGTAGGTTTACATGACCAATCAGCGGCCATGATTCAATTCAGTGAAGTCCAATCAGCAAGCCGGATTGAAGGCAACATAAACAGAGAAAAACTGTACGGCAAATAAATGTTGACATGTATGTTGACATTTTCGGTATTTGTTGCTATTTACGAAAAATCGCCGATAATAATTAATGGATTATTAGTTTACGATTATTTTCAAAATCACATTCTCACATTTTCGGCAAAAAGGATTCTCCTCAATCACAATTAACTACCGCGAATTTCTTACGAGATTAACCACTTACTACGTAGACGCGAAATTGCGGAAAATACATTTTTTTAAATAAATTACGTATAAATTTAAAAGCTTGAAAATTAACAGAAAATATGTAGTCAACGAGTGTTTGACGTGTATCAAATTTGGCTCTCACATTATTAAACTATTCACTGTTTTTCATCGCTCATTGTTAATAAGATTGATCTAAAGAAAAATTTTTTGTTTTAAAATTTCACGCAGAAAAATATTTAAAAAAAACCAAAAAAAGTTTAATGAAAAGAACTCATAAAAAAATAAATTTATTAAAAAGAGAGGGCATTGAGACTTTTTTGGACGGAAAAAAATAGAATTCTGTGAAAAATTGGACCTATGACGTCACGTGACGTAAGAAAGTGTTTCACAGTGAAGGGTCTCTTTTGTCTCGAAAATGCTCTCGAGCGCCAAAACGTGTCTCCTTTTTCAAATTTTTAATTTCACCAACGTAGTCTACGCATCAAACTGCATCATATATGTGAGTTTCAGAGAATTCTATTTTTTTTCCGTCAAAAAAGTCTGACAAGTTTCATTACGGTTGTTTGAAAAAAAAAAGTTTGCGGAGAAAATGATTGTGTCAAAGATACAGCCAAAACCAAAATTTTCGGAGGAAATCTAGAGAAATTTTGGGACAATTATTTACTTTTGGTTTTTTTGGCAAAAACCGCCACCAACATAAATTTAATAAAACATAAATTTCATGAACGAAAATAATTTAAAAAAAATACTCAAGCCATAAATGTTCGATTTTAGGCCAAAAATTACGCCCAAACGGTCCGTTGACTAGTCATTCACAATTTTTCAGATTTTCCAGACAATTTGCCCACGCAATTACCAGTTAACCGTGTGTTTTCAGAATTTTGTGAGGGCAAGTTTTTGTCACTGAATGAGAAAAATTGATAAAAAATCCATCAAATGGCTCAAAAAACTTAAAATCGAGACGTTTTAGTTGAAGAATTAATTATCATAAAAAATAATATACGCCAAAGGGTGGTTAGAGTTTTGGATGTAAATTTAATCACGTTATCAATCTCCTTTTTTCCGAAGTACGCAAAATTAAACATTGAACAGTTTGGCAAGTTCGAAAAACATGGCTAACTCGAAAAAAAGTTCTTTCGTCATTCATTGTAATTGTGATTGATTAAACTCAAAGTTGGCATCGACTTTCATTTTTTCTCGATTTTTATAATTTGGCAAAAGCAAAAAAAAACACGCGTGTCAGTGTTAACTATTTTTTATTATAGAAAAGATAATGATTATTTTTAATGGTTTTTGTGGAATGTTTATGTGGCCAATCATGAGGCATCATTAGAAGTTCTAATTTTTTTAGAACGTGACAAATTTTTCACAGTTTGTTCTAAGGTAACCTTTTTGTATCAGGAGATTTTCAATTTTTAATTTGCGATACTTTTAAGCCCTCCTTCTCTAATACATCACCTACCTGCTTAAAGTAATAGTCAGGTTTTTTCGCCTACGCACTAACTGCTTAACAGTTAACAGTTCAAGCAGTTAGTGCGTAGGTGAAAACACTGATTGTTAGGGCGTAGGTGGTGTAGTTTTACAGACGTCAACAAGCCATCTCAAATGCTGTCGCCCAATAAGGGCCCGAATACAGTCCTTAATCCTTTTTCGGACGTTTTCGGTTCTCGAAAATAGCTTCCGAAAAGGAACATCGTTAAAATAGGCTCATTTTTCCTTTAGAATTGCCCCATTTTGGCCGAAAAAACGCCCGAATAAGGAAAAATCGTCCGAAAAAAGAGTGAAGACTGTAGCTTTTTTAATTAGTACTACTTTTAAAATCAATAAAAAATAACAGGCCTTATTATCACGACCCTTATTTGGCCATCTCGACGTTTATTTTTGAATTATAACGTGTCCCTAGGAAGATAATTACAGTCGATTTGTCCAAATTCCGCAGGTACCGTAGGACCCAATGAAATCGACTCGCTTTTAATAATGGGTCAGCGTCGTCATCGTCGTCGCCAACACCAACCGCACAATTACCGTCGGTAGTCTGTTGCTCTCCTGGTTCGGTTTCGATAACCGCAAGCTCGTTGATTGGTCGAATTGAATTTGAAGTTCTCCTTCCTCCGCATATGGGTTAAAATCATTAAAAAATCGACTAAATCGACAAAATGGAGTTATGCCAAAAAATTTTTTTGACAAACCTACACCCTGTATGTTTTTTTTCGACTCACGTGTTTTGTCGACAAATATCTTAAATCGAAAAACAAATTTTATCGACAAACTTTTTATTACGAGTAACTTATTTTGTTGATAAACATGTTAGTTCGACAAAAAAATTTTATCGACAAACTTTAATTACTACAGTCTACTAATCTGACGCACATTCGACAAACATTTTATATCGACAAACATTATATATTCAAAAAAATTTTGTCGACGAACATTTAATTTCACAAAGGGGTTTTTTGCCGTGAACAATATTATTTCGAGAAACTTACTTTTGTCCACAAACATTTTATTTTAACAAACGTGTTTTATCGACAAATAATTTATTTCGACAAACGTATTTTGTCGACAAAACATACTTATAAGAATAACATATTTGTCGACAAACTTCGATGAAAAAAAAAATCACAATTGAATAATTATTATATTAATTCTATTAACTCCCAGTTGAATATTTGTACAAATTCATACAAAATCCATCAAAACGGATATTGCTGACCCCCTGAACTTTTCAAAAAAATACGTTGATGCTATTTTTTGCGTAGGTTGGAGATTTCAAACAGCTCTCTAGAGGCCCAGGTGGCCCGAATCAATTTCTGAATAGTCAGATCGACGTAGTTTGACGAGCTGTACAACTTGGATTTACCAGTTTTTTTTGAATTATTGCGAATTATTGTGAATTTTTTAAGTGCATGTTTATATACACACATTTTCACCCTACGTGTTCCCAAAAAGTCCTTCACCCTGAGAGTTAAAATACGTAAATATTTATTATTTTTGTATCGAATTATTACCTAAATTTACATTTTTCTCGAAACTCGTCAATTTTAGTGCTCAATGGGTCGGATGTAATTTACATTGCGCTTTTTGTCACATCCGGGTTAAAAAATATTCAAATTTTGGTGACGACTTGAGGCGGTTCACGGATACAAATATCCACTTCGTCGAATGCATAAGACGGCCTTTTAGACGACGTTGAATAACCGTTCTACATTTTTGCGGCTAATTTAGAAAACCTAATTTTCATACTTTTTTTTTGTTCTTCTACAGTTTGATGAATATAAATCGAACATTATTAGAGCACTAATTGGCGTTGACGAAAAAATGTAAATGCTGCGAATTTTTCAACTTCAACAATGACATATGGTATTCATGATCTAAAAAATTGTAAAATTATTAGAAAAAAGTTAAGGAATGAATTCTTGGTCGATATAGATACTTATTCTCGTCTAAGAATTATACTATAAAAGTGATCTCTAGATGTGCATTTTCAGATAATATTTACATTTTTCACCTGCAAAAAAATGAACAATCTAAAGATTTAAAAAAGGGCACCAAAAAAGCAAATTTAAAAAAACATTTAGAAAAAATTGCTCTAAAAATATGCACATTTAAAGGTATTTTCAAATTTTTTTGAAAAACCGGAAAAAAACCATTCAGCCATGTGGTTCATTTTCATCGCGGAATTATCTTATAGAATCGCACATCTAGAAAGATCTGCACATTCAGAGAGAAAAAATACGAGAAGTAAAATGGTTAAGTAAGCAATTTCAATTTTATGTTTAAGTTAACTATAAAATACAACTTAAACGTATCAAAAGCTGTTTATATACAGTATAAAAACGTTTTTAGACGCTATAGAGAAAAATGCTAGGTCCAAAATTTTCCATTTTGAACAAATTAGTTTTTGAACGTTCCATTTCGGAATTTAACCGATGAAAAGTACGTGGCCTAAACATCCGCCACCGAACATACAAAAAGCTCTGATCAAAGAAAATTTTATTTTAACTCCCGCGGAATGTGGTCAAAGAAACTGATTACACAATACGCGGCACCGGGTTAAAGCGGAAGAAGCTTTGTATATACACCAGTGGCTAGACAATACGTTTTTTAAAGATCCCTTTTTTGGGGACCGAATCAATTATTGAACAATTTTCTTGTTTGTTTGAGGCGAAATACATTATGACTCGTATAGTTTGCGTCATTAACCCCTGTGCCCCCCAAAAAACGGAAACAAAATGTCCTAATTAGACATTCATCATAATAAAGAAAACGTTTTTGAGATTGTTTGGCGTCAGTTTGCAGCGATTATAAGAGCAAAGTTTATAGTTTAGGACGGCGCCCGAAGTGGCAAATTTATTTCTGTTTTCTTAACTCTCAGGGGGAAGGCGTTTTTGGGAACCCGTAGGGGGAAAACGCGTGTATATAAACACGCACTTAAAAAATTCACAATAATTCGCAATAGTTCAGAAAAACTGGTAAAGCCAAGTTAGAGAGCTTGTCAAACTACGTCGATCTGACTATTTAGAAATTGATTTGGGCCACCAGGGCCCCCTAGAGAGCTGTTTGAAATATCCAACCTACGCAAAAAAAATACCGTCAATGTAATTTTTTCGAACAGTGGACACGGCCAGGCCTCCATATGCCTTAAATCGAGGAAAAAACCAAGTTGTGTGTCTATATACACGCACTTCCCCCTGGGAGTTAAAAAGACCCATTTTTTTTGAAAAATTGCGGATAAAACAGGTTAACGAAGAGGACAATCTATGTCCCATTAAAAAACGGACACTGATAATACACTGTATAAATGTCCCGCTTTAATTGGGCTAGGAAATTATTTTATTACACAGGGTGCGCAGTTATCTTGCCAGCAGTTATCTTGCGAAAATTGCCGCTCGTACGCTTATCTTGCGACTTTTCAGAGTTTTATTTTTCGGGATTTATAATATTTATATGATTTGCACTGAGCAGTTATGTTGCGAAAAAACGCTTATCTTGCGACTTTTCTAGGACAAAGTTCGCAAGATAACTGCGCACCCTGTGTATTAAATTTAAATTGTTTTGGTAAAATTAGTAATAAAAATAAATTAACGGGTTAATTGGTAAGGGCCTATTTTCTTGTTTCAATAAAAATGGCAGTGTTAACAAATTAGATATTCAAGCAGAAAAATGTAAATTTAACTCGGCACTGACAAGTCTTAATGTACGGTTTTAGAAACGGTCCCAATTAAAACGGTGAAGAAAGTGTTTTTTTTTTCTAACTGATTTAGAAAGTACACATATTAATGTCATTTTTGACCCCCTGTCATGAAATGTCATAATGCACTATTTTGGTATCACAAAAAAATATTCTTAGAATTATTTTCTGCCAGATTTACACAAATAGATATTAATAATATATTTCTAATTATAACGTTAAGCGATTATTAATGAAAAAATGGGTTTTCGTTCTACCGGTTGAGTTTCATGAAAATTGGCTGCGCGTTTCTAGAATAAAGCAATTTTCTTCATTTTGCACCCCACTGGAAGAAAAAAAGAAGAAAATAGCTCTATTCTAGAAACGCGCAGCCGTTTTTCATGAAACTCAACCGGTAGGTCCTTATCTTGCCAACAATAACTATGTTTTAATTTTTCATGGCCTAAGTTGGACAAAATTAGAAAACCCATTTTTATTTGAAAACAATTTTTTGGGAAAAATCGAACATTATGAAAACCATACGATAATGTCCATTACCGGGACATATGTGACCTTAATGTTCAATCACAAAGCGTCTCGCAATTGAACTACCCCCTGTATGTCTTTTAACTCGCAGGGGAAGTGTATGTATATATGCACACGACTTGGTTTTTCGTCGATTTAAGAAATAAGGAGGTCCCGTAGGGCAGAATTGGTATTGCTTTTCGAGAAAATTCCATTGGCGGTATTTTTTGCGTAGGTTCAATATTTCAAACAACTCTCTAGGGAGCCCTGGTGGCCCAAATCAATTTCTTAATCGTCAGATCGACGTAGTTTGACGAGCTCTACAACTTGGTTCTACCAGTTTCACCAGAATTATTGCAAATTATTGTGAGTTTTTAAATGTGTGCATACGTGCTAACAATTTCCTCCTACGGGTTACCAAAAAGTCTTTCCCCCTGCGAGTTAATTATCCGTTTCCTCAAGTTCACGGACTTACTACTGATAGTTGCGCAATTAACACTGTTAGTCCAGTTTAGCTTCAGTTATCAGCATCTGTTATTTCCAATTTACAAGAGTTACAAAAATAGTGTTCCAAAAGAAGTCAAGCAACACAAAAAAATTTGCTCTTTGAAAGGTTGAGCCTGTTTGAATAGCGCCTAATAAGCACGTTTTTTGGAGTAGCAGATGTCTTTGAGAGGTGATAATAACCCGGTTACCTTCGTAATCGTCGTTTTGATACGTTTCGTTGTGAAATGAGCTTTCTTGGAGTCGTTCCATTCTAGAGAATTTTGGTTAATTTTCACAAGTCAGCTGGCCATTAGCGCCATAACGATCAATTTTGATCGATTTTTTATGAAATGATATTTTTTAAAATTCCACGTCCTATTTACACGCACTTCCCCCTGGGAGTTAATATAGTTTTAACATAAACCTCAAATTTTACCAGACCTACAATTTTCGAGATACAGGGGTAGTCCAATTTCATTAGTTGAACATAAAATATTTTTTTACATAAATACCTCCCTGTAGGCGGTTCCCAAGAAGGGTCCCAAACGCACCCTTCAGACATCAAAAAAGGGTTAAAACGAAAAACTGTTTTTGCCAAAGTGTTTTTCAGCATCGATTTACCCTATATTGACGTTTTCAGCCAAAAAAAAAAAATTCGAGATTTTTTTAATCTCAACTAGGCCATTAGGCGTAATATAAAGTAAAATAGGGTATTTTTCGAATTACAGCAATTTTTAAAAAACATATTATGGTGTCTGAAAAAAAAATTCCAAACGTTTAACGCATTAATTGCACAAAAAACGTACAAAAGTTCTACCCACAAAAGTACAATACTCTACAGTAAAGGGAAAAATAATGTACTTCTCGCTTTATCAAATTTTGTATTATAATAGGATTTAAAAAATAAACAAAGCGAGAAGCGCGTTATTATATCTGATACTGTACGATTTATAAAAATCTTCTGTTTTTTCAATTTGATTTATCAGATGTTAACTATATATTTGCTCTTCCGGAGTCTCCAGGAGTTAATCAATTAAAAACGGAGATAAAACGTTCTGTCAGTTTGGCTCTAATCTACTAAAATTTCACGCAAAAAAAATTGTTTTCGACCGAAATCGGATGCTAGGGTTTAGTAAATGGACGTCAAATTTGCGGCTAAACACCACGTGGCCTTTTCCAAGTGGGTTTCAGGAGTTAATCAAACTTAAAATAAATAAACTCAGCACAACTAGCTTGATTGATGATTTTGTTATCACAATCCCACAATCACCGTTTACTATTGGTCAAAAAAGTTTATTGGTAAAAATAGGAGTACAAAAAACGGCAGGGACGAAATATCATGACAAAATGGTCAAAAGCAGAATTCGACACAATTTTTTGTGCCGAATTAGCCACATTTCTCTTTTTGTTCTCTACATTTTTTCAACTTTTGATAATTTTGGCAAAAAAAAATCCCACAAAAGAAGCATCCTTTTGCATCATCATTTTGCACAAATATTACTTTTCGTCGTTTTGCCGCCTACGCTCTGCACAGTTAATTTGTTTTTTTTTCTGAATATTTTCGCAACATAACTGCGCCCAACGGGTGCACTTTTATAAGTTACGGAAAATAAATGATACAATATTATAAATGTATATTGAAGTAAAATTTTGGCGGAAGCGGGGTACAAGAGTTAATGGTGTCTCATAAACTCAACAATTTTCAAATGATTTGAGATTATAAAAAAAAAATAATTTCATAAAATCTGTAATTCGGTTCATTAAAAAAACCATAAAAAGTGGAAATGGTTTGGAAGACACGGAAAAGGTAACTCTCATACGACCATTTTAAAATTATTACCCGTTGTAAAGACTATGGGACTTTCTTAATGACTATAATTGCGGTTATTTGACAATCATAATGTTAACATATGATGTAAATTTGGGGTGTACAAACGACTACGGTGTCCACGGTTTCCTACAACAAAACTACTACTAACCAAATAAAAAAACTTAAAACCTCTTTATATGAAAATAAATTAAAAAAATCATTTGAGTTATAAGATCATGAAAATCAATTACTCATGAAAATGAAATTTTTGTGAAAATCTATTTAATTTTTGACAAAAATTTATACTGATGAAAATTTGTTTCCTGTGAAAATCTATTCTGGGAGAAAATCTATTTTGATGAAAATCTAATTCTAGAATATATATTATAATTCTAGAATGTATCGTTAACCGGATAATTAATTTAACTCCCGGGAGGAAATGTGTGCTGATTCTCACAAATCGGTCAAAAATTTTATTTTATTGTAAAACAAAGAAATATCCGAAATCGCCGAGGAAGGAAATTTTTATTGAAAAATAATAATACGACAATAATAGCACTATGGTTTCATGAAAATTATGACGAATTCTTCCTACGGGTTAGTATTCAGAACCTCTCCTGAGAATTAATCCGATTTTTAGTCGAATCATGGAAAATAAATATGCATTAATCGTTAATTTAAGGACACCCTAACAACTAATTTTTTCTGTATGTAAACTACAATTGTGTTCAATCGAATTTGAAACCGGAAATTAAAAAAAATGGATTCGGACCGGAATTGATCAATCAACCACAAAGTCCATATCCCAAATTTATTTGGAAAACACGATAGTATTCGCCGGAAGTTGAAACCGGAAATTAAAGAAAACGCAAAATTGGAATGAACGTCAAAGACCTTCCGCAGTTATTTTCGAACACAAAATGATTTATTTATCAATTTATTATAGTTCAATCTTAATATAATATCGCAAAATCTGAATACTTGCTAATTGTCAAAAAGGGCACCGCGGTCTTTCAAAGAAAACGTTTTTCACGATAAACCGATTCTTCGAAAAACTTGTTTGTTAACTCGCAGGGGGTGCATAGGTGCATAGGGGGGCATAGGTGCATAGGGGTGCATAGGTGCATAGGGGTGCATAGGTGCATAGGTGCATAGGTGCATAGGTGCATAGGGGGCGCATAGGTGCACACAATTTCCCCTACGGGTTATCAAAAAGTCCGTCCCCCTGAGAGTTAAATTGCATGGGAGAGCTCCCAAATTTCTTAACTTTTAATTCGAAAACGTTTTATCAAAAAAAAACTCTGAAAACCACAGTGTCGTGATGGACGACAGCGATCCGAAATTATTCTGGTCCCTAGGTGGTAAATAACAATATACATTTTGGTTTTTAAATATTGTTTTTTTTTTGCAACAAAAAAACAATTATTGCAAAAAAACAATACACAGATGCGCCTTTAAACGGCCAAAAACCCGTTAACCGGCCAGTTTTTGAAAAACTTTTGATGGCCGGTTAACGGCCCATCCGGTGTATACAAAAAATACAGTATGTGGCATACTGTATGCCTCAACTTTTCGTTCACACTAGTCGCAACTGAAAAAATCGGCGGAAACATTTTTTTTTGTAAAATTGTATCGAAATCATTTTTTGTAACCTTGATGCCCGTCTAGCCCCTCCTTACAATTTAGTTGAAATAAAATCTCTGTTTTCCTGACACGGCCTTTCCGTTTGGCGCTAAACCGGAGGGGAAGGGTTAGTTTTTTTTTCAGCGGACTCGGCGGGTTTAATCTGAACGGAAATTGACGAATCCGGCCGTTGATGTGAAAATTGATTTGATAAAGCAGAAAACAAAATATTTGCATCGGGTTTGGCACATGCCAATTATTTACTCGCTTCTATTTTATATGATCAGAATGAGATTATAAAAATTAACTGTCACGTACCGAATCTTGGTAAAGTGGGTTATAACCATACCAAACCCACATTACTAGGGATTTTATACCTGACAATTAATATTTCATATTTTGCAGATTTTTTTAATAAAATATTTTCAACAATCTATTGTGCACCCCCTAAGAGTTTCTCCAGCGTCTTTCGTCTTCCAAAACCAGCCGGATAAACCTCATTTGGTCGGATAAACCCCAAAGGCGTAGGCGGAAATTCCCCAAAGGCGGAAATTTCCGAAAGGCGTAGGCGGAATAGATAGAAAATGTGCAAAAAAGTGGCCAGAAAAACCGCATGAGCGGGGAATTGCGCAATACCAATACCATTCTTATTGTCCAATGGAAGACTGGCCGGATAAGTGCATGAGAGGCAAATTGCGTAATATCAATTTTTTTTATCAAATCGGCACCGTCTGAATTGGTATTTTTTATTTTCCGGTAAAAGGGTCATCCGCCGGATTTTTTGCTTTTTGTGCAGTGTAATTGGTCAGAAGTGGAAAAAATTTGGCAGATTAGCCTTTCGCCGGAAATAAAAAAAAACCCGATTCAGACGGTGCCGCCATATCAACCCAACAGTAACCCCCTCTATTTATCAAGACAAAAAACTACTCAGTTTATACTGAAGAATTAAAATGGCGAAAAGAAATATTATCTTGGATTTCGTGAAAGGGTAAAAATATCGTAAAAACTGAACACATCCCGTATTTGATATTTTTATGTCAAGGGTGTCGACACTGTCGAGCTCGTACGAAAAATGTGAGAGAAATTGAGTTGAGTTATGATTGCGATTGGCAAATTACCTCCCAAGAGGAAGTTTAGTACAATCTTTATCAATCCATTTCCGAGCTGGATTTATCTACCACCATAAAAATAAGCACTCATTAGTTCTGCGTAATTTTTTATGGCGTATCTAAGATACGGTATCTTAATCGGTTTTTTGTTAAACACGTCTTCAAACCAGTTTTTTCAAAAAAAGTGCTAAAAATTTATAACATAACTTAAATTTTAAGTGTTAAAATATTTGATATACAGAGGGGGTGCTTAATAGGGGTCGGTATAGCTAAATAGAGGACGGTGGTGCTGAATATTATTTAAGGGTATATTAATAAGGGTCGGTTGTGCTAAATAAGGGGCAGTAGTGCTTAATAAGAGGCAGTAATTTTAAATAAGGGTCGGTGGTGCTAAATAAGGGTCGGTTGTGCTAAATAAGGGGCAGTAGTGCTTAGTAAAAGGCAGAAGTGCTGAATAAGGGTCGGTTGTGCTGAATAAGGGGCAGTAGTGCTTAATAAGAGGCAGTAGTGCTTAATAAGGGTCGGTTGAGCTAAAGAAGGGTCGGTTAACAGTCATGCGCATATTGGGTAGCTAGCTACCCATTTTCACTTTAAATCTAAATAAAAAAAGAACGGATAACGATAATAAGAAACGGACAACGGTTTTGAAATGAAAAAAATAATTCACGTTTATATCTGGAATAAAAACAATATGTTCTTGCAGTCCATCTGGGAGAAAAACGATTTTGGAGAAACCTATAATCAAGATAAAGCTTTTAATCTTAATTAAATGAGAACCGCATATGATAATTTTAAACGTACAACGAATTAACAATTGATAATAAAATCCACGACTTAAAATTTACTATATGTTTACCCCCTGCGCCGTTATGTTTCACCATCTTGGATTTTAATTTTTTTTTTTGAATTCAAATAACACACGAACCGTTCACGATAATTTAAAACGGACAAAGAATTAACAATCTCTAATAAAAATTAGCGTAATATATATTTAAATGTGATTGTTCACCCCCCTGCGCCGTTATGATTCACGATGCTTTCTTTGAGTTTTGTTTCAAAGTTCGATAAAAGGAGAACTGTTTATGATAATTGAAAACGGATTAATAATTGATAAATGAAAAACCATATTTAAATTTGAGTGTTCCCCCCTGCGCCGTTATCTTTCAGCACCTTCTGGTTTAATTGTCGCTAAAAAGTTGAATNGTCCGGTACGCGCGATTTTCTCGATTTTTTCGACAAAAACACTGCAAAATAGGTCGCCTGGGTGATCCAATTTCCCAAAACCTGCTGTACGAAAATAGTGTTTATATCCCGTTTTAGAAAGTTAACATTCGTCTTATTCATTTAGTCTAGTCAAATCAACCACTTAAGAAAGTGATTTAACCGTGAGAGCCACATGTATTTGAAATCGCACACCAATTTTAGCATCGGCGCATCGGGGTTAAATAGGATTTAAGGTCATACCTCGGAAAAAAAGTGAAAATTTTTCGTATGATTATTAATTTAAAAGAGAAACCTTAAGAGTGTATAAGGAACTTAAACACATATCTTCAAATGACGGTATACTATTTCTCTCTTTCACATAGTGCCCGATATTTTCAGGTTCGCGAAATACGAGAAAATGGCCAGATAAACCCATTCGCCGGTACAAACTAACAGCACAAGTGGCCTGATAAACCCTCAGGTGGCCTGATAAACCCTCAGTGCGTGGGCGGGATTGGCGAAAAATTTTTGGGAAAAAAAGTGGCCTGATAAGCGCACGAGCGGGCAAAGTGGCCTGATAAAGGGGGGCCTGATAAACCCTCAAGCGGTGTAGTTCAATCTTTATATTATATCGCAATAAAAAATGAAGAATACTTGCTAACTGTCAAAAAGGGCACCGCGGTCTTTCAAAGAAAACGTTTTTCATGATAAACCGATTCTTCGAAAAACTTGTTTGTTAACTCGCAAGGGGAAATGTGTGCATATTTGCACAGAACTTGGTTTTTAGTCGATTTAAGGCATAAGGAGTCCCCGTAGAGTTGGCCGCATTGGTATTGCTGGACCCCCTCAAATTTTCGAGAAAATTCTAGTGGCGGTATTTTTTGCGTAGGTTAGATATTTCAAACAGCTCTCTAGGGGGCCCTGGTGGCCCAAATCATTTTCCTAAAAGTCAGATCGACGTTGTTTGACGAGCTCTACAACTTGGTTTTACCAGTTTTTTTAACTATTGCGAATTATTGTGAATTTTTGAGTGTATGCACAGGTGCACACAATTTCCCCCTACGGGTTATCAAAAAGTCCTTCCCCTGAGAGTTAAATTGCATGGGAGATATCCCAATTTTTTTAAGGTTTAATTCGAAAAGATTTCACCAAAAAAACTCTGTAAACCACTGTGTCGTGATGGACGACAGCGGTTCAAAATTATTCTGGCCCCTAGGTGGTAAATAAGAATTTACATTTTGGTTTTTAAACATTGTTTTTTTTGTAAAATTGTATCGAAATCATTTTTTCTAACCTTGATGCCCGTCTAGCCCCTCCTTACAATTTAGTTGAAATAAAATCTGCGTTTTCCTGACACGGCCTTTCCGTTTGGCGCTAAACCGGAGGGGAAGGGTTAGTTTTTTTCAGCGGAATCGGCGGGTTTAATCTGAACGGAAACTGACGAATCCGGCCGTTGATGTGAAAATTGATTTGATAAAGCAGAAATCAAAATATTTGCATCGGGTTTGGCACATGCCAATTATTTACTCGCTTCTATTTTATATGATCAGAATGAGATTATAAAAATTAACTGTCACGTACCGAATCCTGGTAAAGTGGGTTCTAACCATACCAAACCCACATTACTAGGGATTTTATACCTGACAGTTAATATTTCATATTTTGCAGAGTTTTGTTATATCCATAATACATTTTCAACAATCTATAATGCACCCCCTAAGAGTTTATCCGGCCTCTTTCGTCTTCCAAAACCGGCCGGATAAACCTCAGGTGGTCGGATAAACCCCAAAGGCGTAGGCGGAATAGATAGAAAATTTGGCCGGAAAAAGCGCACGAGCGGGGAATTGCGCAATACCAATACCATTTTTATTATCTAATGGGAGACTGGCCGGATAAGTGCATGAGAGGCAAATTGCGTAATATCAAGTTTTTTTTTATCAAATCAACACCGTCTGAATTGGTATTTTTTTATTTTACGGCAAAATGGTCATCCGCCTAATCTTTTCCTTTTTGTGCAGTGTAATTGGTCAGAAGTGGAAAAAATTCGGCGGATTACCCTTTCGCCGGAAACGAAAAAAGCCCGATTCAGTCGGTGTCGCCATATCAACTCAACAGTAACCCCCTGTATTTATCACGACCAAAACAAAACTGTTTACTTTGTACCGAAGAATTAAAAGGGCGAAAAGAAATCTTAACTTGGATTTCGTCAAAGGGTAAAAATATCGTAAAAACTGAGCGCATCCCGTATTTTATTTTTTATGTCAAGGGTGTCGAGCTCGTACGAAAAATGTGAGAGAAATTGAGTTGAGTTATGATTGCGATTTGCAAATTACCTCCCAAGAGGAAGTTTAGTACAATCTTTATCAATCCATTTCCGAGCTGGATTTATCTACTACCATAAAAATAAGCACTCATTAGTTCTGCGTATTTTTTTATGGCGTATCTAAGATACCGTATCTTAATCGGTTTTTTTGTTAAACACGTCTTCAAACCAGTTTTTTTCAAAAAAAGTGCAAAAAATTTATAATATACACCACCTACCTGCTTAAAGTAACACCAAGATGGACCAAAAAACTGTTACTTTAAGCGAAAATTGTTACTTTAAGCAGGTAGGTGGTGTAACTTAAATTTTAAGTGTTAAAATATGTGATAAACAGAGGGGTTCTTAATAAGGGTCGCTTCTGCTGAATAAGGGTATGTTGTGCTAAATGAGGGGCAGTAGTGCTGAATAAGGGTCGGTTGTGCTAAATAAAGGACGGTTGTGCTAAATAAGGGTCGGTGGTGCTAAATAAGGGTCGGTTGTGCTTAATAAGAGGCAGTAGTGCTAAATAAGGGTCGGTTGAGCTAAATAAGGGTCGGTTGAGCTAAATAAAGGGCGGTGGTGAAACACCACTCGTGATAAATAAGGGTCAGTAGTGCTAAATAAAGGTCGGTAGTGCTAAATAAGGGTCAGTAGTGCTAAATAAAGGACGGTAGTGCTAAATAAGGGCTTCTTCTCATTATTATCGATTAAAATGCACGTCATGAGATCTATGCTCATTGACAGGGATATAAGCCCCTGTAGGTATATATTTTTTTGAAAATCTCAGAAAAAAAAATCTCACCTCAGCGGTCCCTTTTCAAGTGTGTTATCTTTTCTCTTATTTTGTTGGAGTGAAAGCGCGACGGCTGTATTCATTATTTTGCTTCGGTTTTTGAAGTCGATTTTTTGTGATGCAAAATTGTTATGCAAAAAGGAAACACAAAAAGTTGATCACTTTCACTTTTCTTTCTTTTTGTTTTAACTACTGTCGAACAAAATATGGTATAATGGGCCATTATCATCACTATTAACAATAAAGCCATTATCACGGATTATACAGTCGGGTCGCCAAACTAGGATTCCATGAAATTATGTTTTCAGCTTTTCATAAAGTACAGTCAGTGCCTCTAAATGTCCCGGGGCTCTTATTTAGATGTCTCTCGTTATGTGCGGTTTTTCTCATAAAAACAAACAGTGCTCCTTTATGTGCGTTCGTCGACCAGTTTAAGTGCTTTAACTCGCAGGTGACAGACCTTATTATGGAGACGGAGGTCTTAATATGAGGTGGCTATAAGGACGGTCTGTCCCCCGTGAAACTTAGTTTTATCTCATTTAACTTTATACTTCCTTCTAATCACAAGATGATGTTATAAAAGCATAAAAATATCACTTTATATCTGCTGCGAAATCATTTTTAGCAAAATAGTTCCATCTTCTTAATGTGCACGTCTATCCGAAAATAAAGAAATGCACCTTAACTCCCAGGGGGAAGTGCGTGTATATGAACACACGACTTGTTTTCGATTTAAAGTTTTCGATTTAAAGCATATGGAGGCCCCGTAGGTCGAAAAATAAAAATTACATTGACGGTATGTTTGCGTAGGTTGGAGATTTCAAACAGCTTTCTATTAAAGGGGCCCTGGTGGCCCAAATCAATTTCTGAATAGTCAGATCGACGTAGTTTGACCAGCTCTACAACTTGGCTTCACCAGTTTTTTTTAAATTATTGCGAGTTATTGTGAATTTTTTAGTGCGGATTTTATGAACACACATTTTCCACCTACGAGTTCCCAAAAACTCCTTCCTCGTGAGATTTAAAAGACCCCGAACTGCCTAAAAATTTATAAAAAATTGTTTCTTCACAGCGGGATTTATCACGGGTTATTGTGCCTTAAAAAACCGTTCTGAAAAAAACGAGTCTTTAATTATGGCCAGTTTATGAGACTCATATAACTGTAGACTACATATAACTGTTATATGTTGTTACCTTTCGAAAATGGTTAACATTCCTATCATGTGATAAATCAAAAAATCAGATTCTTGAAAGGAAGGAAACATACGAGATCCGTGTCCTTACAGACACTATTGGAACGTGCAAACACACTTTAAACTAATAGTGTCAACCGTATGGCCCATACGGTATGGGTAATAACGACTCCCTGATCTTTGGTAAACAACTTTTTCTGGAGAAGAACGTCTGACGAAAAACACATTTTTTCGGAAAATAAATTTTCGAGAAATTACATAAAAAAAAACTACTCAAAAATGCTTAAAATGCAATAAAGTTTAACTTTGATTTAATTTTAATGTTGACGGAAACCAGCTAAAATCTTAGATGTTATAATCAGTTTACTTTCACAAAAAAATTCGAAAAATGGTGAAGTTAGTGGCCCGAGCGGGAAAAAGTGAAACATAACGGCGTAGTGCCTAACTTACGTTATATCGCAGTGGTTTTCAAACGCGAAAAAAATAAATAAATAATGTTACCACTTTTTGGTAACGCTGCTTAACAGCGCGTCTAAGGCCTATGTGGCCTGTCATTGGTCCTTTTTATAGTTCAATGAATGGAATGCTCTGAATTCTAAAGCTCAAAGAAAGAAATAGCTCAAAAAGGACCAATGACAGGCCACATAGGCCTCAGACGCGCTGTCAAGCAACATTACCAAAAAGTGGTAACATTATTTTTTTTTTCGCGTTTGAAAATCACTGCGATATGTTAAAATATTTTCTCAAAAAAGTATAAATAATGAGCGTTTAGGGAAATCCTAGAATATCAAAAATATTCGAAAATGGAAAAATTTTGATTATTGCACGAATTTTGACAAAAAATACCCCTCGCTGGCCTTTATAAAAATGAGTTCTTCTCGTAAAATGGCCCGGATTAGGCGGATTTTTAGTACTTAAAAGTATTCAATGATAAAAGAAATTAATCTTTTAACCCGTGTGTTGCCCTGTACAAACTTTTTTCAGACTGTGTTTTTTTTCAAAAAGTTTTCTTTATTTATGTAAGTAGATGGTGTAGTTGAAAAAAGTATGAAATTTACATTAGTGTGATATTTATACTTTATATTAGTTACGAACAATTATAGAGCATACAATTACATACCTGATAAAAGAAAATTTGGCCAGTGGAAAATTACGTTAGTTTCTCTTAGATTTGTAAATCACATATTAAAAAAAAACAAAGAAAAATTGCGCGGATAAATACTGCGCGATGTGTCTGTGTCTTGTCGAAAATGGGCGCAGGGCAAAAACGAGAAAAAATCTAGAGGAAACGACTTTCGTAATCGTAAATTGGGTGAGTACCGCGTGTACCAATTTTCAAAAAAAAATGTCAAAGTTGTTTTGCTTTACTTTTACGATATCGAAAGTAAATCTTCTGCGCTCGTTTTCCATCATTGAGCATCATCATCGGCCAGGACCCAGTTTGTGTTCTTATGCGGATTAGTTTTGTTATTGTTTTGGAAAATTGAGAAAAAACGACGGCACTGCCGGAAAACGAAGAAACCGGAAAACGGGGAAATATGGAAACGGACAAAAATTTCTACAGAAATTTTTTTTTCTAGAACTCACACATATGATGCAGTTTCATGCGTAGATTACATAGGTGAATTAAAAAAAAGATCAAAAAGGGAGACAAGTTTTTGCGCTAGAGAGCATTTTTGGAAAATATTTTCAATCGTTTTCAAGTTTTCGCGATTTTCAGTTTTCGTTTTTTTGTAGGGCGTAGTCGGTATAGTTAGTAAATTAGCGCCCAAGAAATGACAATGGGTTAAAGATAATGGGAACTACTTGAAAACGGAGAAACCTGAAAACGGAGAAAATTTTCCACAGAAAAACATAAAATTTTCTAAACTCACATATATGATGCAGTTGGATGCGTAGATGACGTTGGTGAAATAAAAAAGTCGATATAGAAGACCATGTTTGGCGCTAGAGAGGATTTTAGCGGTCATTTTTGGCAAATTTTCTCCGTTTTCAGGTTTCTCTGTTTTTAGGTAGTGCCCATAATGCCCCAGGTGGTGAAGTTTTTAATTAGAAAACACAATTTGGAAACCGTGGTGTGGGTTGGATTGAGTTCAACCTGAAAACTCACAAAAAAATCAGCGCCGCGGCGCATACGGTAATTGGGGAGTTAAAATTCTGACTACCACTACTGGTTGAAAAACGTGTTACGTAAGTCTTGTTTTTTGATCGGTAATGTATTGCCGATTGACAAAGTACATCTCCGTCCGGCGTATGTTATTTCTTCATAAATATTATTAATAGCATGTCAAAAAAAAACACAATTTTATACATTTTCATCTTGTTTCCTCACTTGTTATAAACTTTTATGGCTTTTTCAGACATTCTTGAAATAAACCTGTGATTTTGTCCTGAAGTGAGGAAATGATGCCTATTACGTTTATGTAACCTGTCGCAGGTTTTATCCGGTCAAAAATTATAAATCTTCATTTATCTGTTGAATACACCACTTAACCAGTTATATTACCGACTGTTATGTCGAAAAGTGTTAAGATAATTGGCGCATCAAATCGCTCGCCTCCGCCAAAAAAGAAGTAGGTGCCGCCGAATAATGGCCGCTTTTTCTCAAAAAAATATTATTGTTCCAAATAAGGGGCCAGATAATTTTTTACTAGATATTTTATATTAGTTTTACCCCACTTATAAAAAAAAAATTCAATTTCACTAAACTCACATCCAACTTTAAGGGTGGTCTGCTCGATTTGTTTACAACTCAACATCATTTTTTTTATTACACCGCATTGAATATATATAGTTATCTTCAGATTATCTGTAAAGGTTTAGTGAATGAGTTCAAGTGCAAAAAAAATGAGTTAATTCACGAATTCTAGAAATTTTGAGCATNTCTTTGGGAAGTTTAGACAACGGGTTTTTTTACAAAATCGTCGACACGTTTGCGCTCACGGAGGACGCGGGTTAAATCGGTATACAGTTGAAAACCGCCTCAGGAAGAGAAGAAGGATAGGGCTTCAAAATAAAATCATAATCAAAAAAATCCGTTCACTGTAAGGCGCTCTGTGATTTTAGGAAAAAAATGGGTAGCTAACTACCCAATATGCGCATGACGCTTATAGAAAGCACGATGCGCATGACTGTTAAGCTAAATAAAGGGCGGTGGTGCTAAATAAGTTATTATGGATTGAAATGCACGTCATGAGATCCATGCTCATTGACAGGGATATAAGCCCCTGTAGGTATACAGTGCGTCCTAGTTGTGGAGTACCGCGCTTTTTCGAAATTACATGTTATGAAAGCTTAAAAACTAGAAAGCGCGGTACTCGACAACTAGGACGCACTGTATATTTTTTTGAAAATAACGGAAAAAAATCTCACCTTAGCGGTCCCTTTTCAAGTGTGTTATCTTTTCTCTTATTTTGTTGGAGTGAAAGCGCGACGGCTGTATTCATTATTTTGCTTCGGTTTTTGAAGTCAATTTTTTGTGATGCAAAATTGTTATGCAAAAAGGAAACACAAAAAGTTGATCACTTTCACTTTTCTTTCTTTTTGTTTTAACTACTGTCGAACAAAATATGGTATAATGGGCCATTATCATCGCTATTAACAATAAAGTCATTACAACGGACTATACAGTCGGGTCGCCAAACTAGGATTCCATGAAATTATGTTTTCAGCCTTTCATAAAGTACAGTCAGTGGCTCTAAAATTTAGAGCCTCTAAATGTCCCGGTGCTCTTTTGTAGATGTCTCTCGTTATGTGCGTTTTTTCATAAAAAAAAAACTAACAGTGCTCCTTTATATGCGTTCGTCGGTCAGTTTAAGTGCTTTAACTCGCAGGTGTCCCCCGTGAAACTGAGTTTGATCTCGTTTAACTTTAAACTTTCTACTGATCACAAGATGGTGCTATAAAAGCATACAAATATTACTTTATATCTGCTGCAAAATCACTTTTAGCAAAGTAGTTCCATCTTCTTAATGTGCACGTCTATCTGAACAATGCACCTTAACTCCCAGGGGGAAGTGCGTGTATATAAACACACGACTTGTTTTTTCGTCGATTTAAAGCATAAGGAGGCCACTTAGGTCGAAAAAATTACATTGACGGTATTTTTTTTTGCTTAGGTTGGAGATTTCGAACAGCTCTCTTAGGGGCCCTGGTGGCTCAAATCAATTTCTGAATAGTCAGCTCGACGTAGTTTGACCAGCTCTACAACTTGGCTTGACCAGTTTTATTGAAGTATTGCGAATTGTTGTGAATTTTTTAAGTGCGGGTTTTATATACACACATTTTCCACCTACGATTTCCCAAAAACTCCTTCCTCCTGAGAGTTAAAAGACTCCGAACTGTCTAAAAATTTATAAAAAATTGTTTCTTTGCAGCGGGATTTATCAAGGGTTATTGTGCCTTAAAAAACCGTTCTGAAAAAAGCGAGTCTTTAATTATGGCCAGTTTATGAGACTCATATAACTGTAGACTAGATATAACTGTTATATGTTGTTACCTTTCGAAAATGGTTAACATTCCTATCATGTGATAAATCAAAAAATCAGATGCTTGAAAGGACGGAAAAATACGAGATCCGTGTCCTTATAGATACTATTGGAACGTGCAAACACTTTTTCAGGAGAATAACACATTTTTTCGGAAAATAAATACTGAGCCTTTAGGGAATATCCTGGAATATCAAAAATATTCGAATATAGAAAATTTTGATATTTGCACGAATTTTTGACAGAAAAACATTCCTGGTCATAAGACCCCTCGCTGGCCTTTACATAAATGGTTTCTTCTCGTAAAATGGCCCTGATTAGGCGGAAGTTTTGTTAATTTATGTAGATAGATGGTATAGTTGAAAAAAAGTATGATATTTAATTTCCGGGGACGTGTGTGCATAGTATGCATACATGCACAAGACTTGTTTTTCGTCGATTTGGAGGCCCCGTAAGTCAAAACGAGTATTGCTGACCCTTTCAACTTTTCGCGAAAATTATATTGACGGTATACAGCTCTCTAGGGGGCCCTGGTGGCCCAACTCAATTTCTGAATAGTAAGATCGACGTAGTTTGACAAGCTCTACAACTTGATTTTACCAGTTTTTTGAATTGTTGTGAATTTTTAAGTGTGTGCATATATGCACACATTTCCCCTACGGGTTATCAATTCACTCCTTCCCCCTGAGTGTTACCTTAATATTAGTTACGAAAAATTATACTGTATAATTTATACAGCATATAATAACATACCTGATAAAAGAAAACTTTGGCAATAGAAAATTACGTTTCTCTTAGATTTGTAAATCACATATTAAAAAAACCAATGAAAAATTGCGCGGATAAATACTGCGCGATGTGTCTGTGTCTTGTCGAAAATGGGCGCAGGACAAAAAACGAGAAAACGAAAAATCTAGAGGAAACGACTTTCGTAATCGTAAATTGGGTGAGTACCGCGTGTACCAATTTTCAAAAAAATGTCAAAGTTGTTTTGCTTTATTTTTACGATATCGAAAGTAAATCTTCTGCGCTCGTTTTCCATCATTGAGCATCATCATCGGCTAGGACCCAGTAGAACACAAACTGGGGATTAGTTTTGTTATTGTTTTGAAAAATTGAGAAAAACGACGGCACTACCGGAAAACGGGGAAGCAGGAAAATGGGGAAACATGAAAACGGAGAAAATTTTCTACAGAAAAAAAATATTTTTTTCTAAAACTCACACATATGATGCAGTTACATGCGTAGATTACCTAGGTTAATTAAAAAAGATGAAAAAGGAGACAAGTTTTTGCGCTAGAGAGCATTTTAGACGCCGTTTTTGGAAAATTTTCTCCGTCTTCCGGTTTCTCCGTTTTCTGGTAGTGACAAAACGACCGATGCAACGACCAAGAAAAAATCTGATGGGGATATTTAAGACTTCAGTGGGCACAACCTACAACCTGTAATTTCGGGGAATTCAAAAAAAGACGAAATCTGTAAATGGTAAAAATGCAATGACAAAATCTTAAAGAAGCTAAATGAACATTAAATTTTCGAAAAGCAAAAAATATTTTCAATCGTTTTCAGGTTTTCGACATTTTCAGTTTGCGTTTTTTTTTGTAAGGCGTAGTCGGTATAGTTAGTAAATTAGCGCCAAGAACTGACAATGGGTTATAGATAATGGGGCACTACTTGAAAACCGAGAAACCTGAAAACGGAGAAACCTGAAAACGGAGAAACCTGAAAACGGAGAAAATTTTCCATATAAAAACATAAAATTTTCTAAACTCACATATATGATGCAGTTGGATACGTAGATGACGTTGGCGAAATAAAAAAAGTCGAAATAGAAGACCAGGTTTGGCGCTAGAGAGGATTTTAGCGGTCATTTTTGGCAAATTTTCTCCGTTTTCAGGTTACTCTGTTTTCAGGTAGTGCCCATAATGCCCCAGGTGGTGGCGTTTTTAATTAGAAAAAACAATTTGGAAACCGTGGTGTGGGTTGGATTGAGTTCAATCTGAAAAATCACAAAAAATCAGCGTCGCGGCGCATGCGGTAATTGAGGAGTTAAAATTCTGACAACCACTACTAGTTGAAAAACGTGTTACGTAAGTCTTGTTTTTTGATCAGTAATGTATTGCCGATTGACAAAGTACATTTCCGTCCGGCGTATGTTATTTCTTCATAAATATTATTAATAGCATGTCAAAAAAGCACAATTTTATACATTTTCATCTTGTTTCCTCACTTGTTATAAACTTTTATGGCTTTTTCAGACATTCTTGAAATAAACCTGTGATTTTGACCTGAAGTGAGGAAATGATGCCATTTACGTTTATTTAACCTGTCACCGGTTTTATCCGGTCAAAAATTATAAGTCTTCATTTATCTGTTGAATACACCACTTAACCAGTTATATTCCCAACTGTTATGTCGAAAAGTGTTAAGATGATTGGCTCATCAAATCGCTCGCATTCGTCAAAAAAGAAGTCGGTGGCGCCATTATAATGGCCGCTTTTTCTCAAAAAAAAAAAATTATTTCTCCAAAAAAACGGGGCTGATTTTTTACTAGACATTTTATATTAGTTTTACCCCACTTATGAAAATACAAAATTCAATTAAATTAAAAAAAAACTTCACTAAACTCACATCTAATCTTAACTCTCAAGGGAAAGGAGTTTTTTGGAACCCGTAGGGGGAAAATGTGTGTATATAAACACGCACTTAAAAAATTCGCAAAAAAATTCGCTCGTCAAACTACGTCGATCTGACTATTCAGAAATTGATTTAGGCCACCAGGGCCCCTAGAGAGTTGTTTGAAATCTCCAACCTACGCAAAATACCGTCAATGTAATTTTTTCGAAAAGTTGAGGGGGTCAGCAATACCCGTTTTGCAATACCGGGTCAGCAATACCCGGGGCCTCCATATGCCTTAAATCGACGAAAAAACAAGTTGTGTGTCTATATACTCCCCCTGGGAGTTAAAATAAATTAAGTCAAATTAATATAATTTTTGAATCATAATGACGTAAATGTGCCGAATTGCACACTTTATTATGAAATTTCAATAAAAACACGATAACAAATTATAACCCCCAGATGCCACTTATCCACATCAGAAAATACGAGAAGATTTATACAGTATAAGTTATACTATTTGTATCATACGGGAAATTAGTCCAAATTTGAACTACTGAATCCCTGGGAGTTAAAGTGTTTATATTGCGCAAGTTCATGAAAAAAATATAATCCCTGATCGTTCGTCATTAATCCGGGATGTGGAAAAATAAACGGGTTGGGGTAATCGTTCTTCTTGACCGCACTATAAACATTTTCGTTACCGGTCCTGTTAACCGCCCGTTATCGTAACGGCCCCTTCTTTGTTCCATATGACGTGAACATCACAAAAAGTTTTGGACAATTTTAACAAAGAAAATAACAAGTTAAAAACTAAAACCGTTATCGGCCGGCACCTTATGCAAATATGTATATATAATTATCATTTAGAGAAGTGAAAAGTGAACATTTTTTGGGTTTGCTGGGGAAAATGTTGCGTTAAAATGACTAACAAGGAGACCGTGTCTAATAAGTTCAATTTACTAATGTCAGTACTAATGTCAGTGTATATTTGAAATAATTTCTCAATGTCGTAATTCGAAAATTAAATGTAACTTTTGGACACGGTGTCGCTGCTGCCAAAAGTGAACCATTGTGGTAAAAAATGCTCTCTAGCTCTAAAAGGTGATTTTTTTTATGGATTTTAACTCTCAGGGGAAGGAGTTTTTGGAACCCGTAGGGGTAAAATGTGTGTAAATAAACACTCACTTAAAAAATTCACAATAATTCGCAATAATTAAAAAAACTGGTAAAGCCAAGTTGTAGAGCTCGTCAAACAACGTCGATCTGACTATTAAGAAATTGATTTGGGCCACCAGGGCCCCCTAGAGAGCTGTTTGAAATCTCGAACCTACTCGAAAACACCGTCAATCGAATTTTCTCGAAATGTTGAGGGGGGTCAGCAATACCTGTTTTGCCTCACATCGACGAAAAAACAAGTTGCGTGTCTATATACACGCACTTCCCCCTGGGAGTTAAGTACATTTCCTAGCCCCTTTATGGGACTGCGGACTGTACGTTATTCTCATATAAAAAAATGGAATTTTCATAAAAATAGAAAAATGAAAAAAGCCCGGTTTTCATGTGAGACACTGTGTAAAATGTGTCAAAGTACGAATACTTTGTGCCATATACTTTGTGCCAGTTAACGTAAAATGTTTGTTAAATAACTCTTATCAGTGTGTACTTTACACCAATATGGATGTAATTATAATTTAGAACTTAAAAAAATGCACATTTTTTGTGGTTTTTCCAAATTATGTTCGGTTAAATAAAGTAAACTGTGAAGTTAACACACTTCATTTTGCCCAAACATGAAAGGGCGTTCCATTCGTTCATTTCACAAATATTCATCTTGAAATTATTATTTTTTTGAAAAGTCGTAAAACGCCACAAATGAAAGTCTGAGAATTTTTTGGTAAAAGTTATTTTTTCGTTTTCTTCGATTTCGACGTTATGAAACACTAGTTACCTCTAAATGAACGTTTTAACCTTTTGGTAAAATATTTATTTGAGTTGAGAAACTGATTAAAACTCCACCCAAATTCGCCACGATTTTTGGTTATGTTTTTTATACTAAATTATTACGGACAATTACAATATGAAAGAGTTTTAAATTTTCACATAAATTTTTACCGGTTTCTTTTTATGAGTTTGTGACTATCGGATATTATCTGAAACACCGCCAATCGTTTTTAGAATAATTGATAGGATATCAGTTATGTCGTTTTTGCCCACCGTGGCCTCCCTTTACACCGGTTGCGCCGTTATGTCTTTACAAAAAAAAATTAATCTTTAAAAAACTTTTAACCCATGCATAGGAAAAAAACAGTGATTAACCCTTGAGTTATTTGGCGTATTTTAAGAAAATATTTTCTAAAATTATAAAAACGAGCAAAAAGAGCATGAAAAAATATTCCATTGGTATAAATTTCAAAAAAATAGCCGTGTGATGATTATTTTTTAATCAAGTTCAACGGAGGCCAAGTGTTACAGCCTCAGACACTATGCATGTATGGGTTAAAAAAATCTCTACAAAAATATTTAAAAAATATTTAAAATTTTTTTTTTAAAAGTCTATTTAAAAAAATCTT
>SCLG01000952.1:0-27958 GCA_004367875.1 Oikopleura albicans
TAATTAGTGTTTCTTTATACTTAAATTTACCTGGAAAATTGGGGAATTTGTTTTATTTGGGAGAAACTTACTAAACTAGAGACTGCCAAGTAGAATGGATAATTTCCAGGAGTTTTTGTTAGAAGATTTTGTTTTTAATGAAGAAACACTAAGAGAAAATTTACGTAAATCAAGCTATAAGGCTATTTCGCTACACCAAGCGTCAGATGCTATTGCTGATTATGTATCACCTTTCGGGCAAATCCCAATGTTCAAGCTCGAGAATTTTGGGTTATTAGCTTTTCCGTCAGCAAAAGCTTGGACCAACGTTTACAACTCTATGGTCCGACGGTTTGCTTATAAGGCATTGTTTCCGTCATGGGGTTATTATTCACCCCCCGAAAAGGCTGCGTTGGCTCTTCACACCTATGATGAGAGTCTGATGGCGTTTTTAGCGGATTTATTTATGAATATTGAATCCGTTATCACCACGAATTTGGTGGTTTTTATCTTGGATCTTTCAATTAAGATTTCAGATGGACGCCCGAACCTACAGGGAGGATTTTACAGATATAAAGATATTTCGAAAGGGCTCATTTTGGGGGCTTGAGTTAGACCTTATTTTATAAGACTTAAAATGTTTTCACTAAAAATATTAAAGTGTAAGTAGGCGTTTTTTGGGAGTGGAATTATTTAATATTTTTCAAAATTTTTTCTATAATCCTTTTTAGATAAGTAGTTGTTTTCTTTTGATTTTTTAACCTTTAAAATATTATTGATATTTTATATGAGTATTTTTTGGGAATAAATTTTGATTTAGATTTTGGTTATTTTAATGAAACTAGCAAATCCAATAATTTTTAATCTCACAGTTTTTTGCCAATAATTTTTAATCTCACAGTTTTTGGGTCCCCTTTTTAATTATGAAATATTGAGCCTTTTCGAATAATTCATATTACGTTGTAAAATCCGGATATTAGGGTATTCAGTCACTTATGCTGGCACTAAGAAAACACAAGCGTTGGTCTCGAAGAGAGATCTCGTTGGCTCTTTCTGATACACGAAAGGCTAACTGGTTTTCTATGCATTGGTCGTCATGTTTGAACAAATTTTGGCTGGCTAATGAGGACACTGCGAATTTGGTGGTACCTACGGCGTTTTTGCCTAGTGAACCTCTTTCGTCATTTTGGGTCAACACTTACTCAGCGTTACACTTGTGGGCCTTCACGGATAAGGGTCGTTTTGTTCCAGTGACTTTTCCGTCAATGCTGGTGTACCACACTTTGGCAATTATGGCAAAAGTTAGACTCCCGCTGGGGATCCGTTTGGTCCAGTTAACAATGCCAGGTGAATGGTTTTTTGCGACTACAGTGACCCCAGAGGCTCCAGAATTCAAACTACCTGTACACTTTGTACTCCCGGCACACTACACTCTTGCGAGAAATGCGGGCACAGCGGTACGAGGTCATCACAACAGTTTCAAACGTTTACTTTTGGGGTCGCCAGCTGAAATTTTGGATATAACCTGGACTTTACGATTTCAAAACACTTTTGAGATAATGCAGGTTCATGAGTTAAGGTTTTTTCAAATGAAATGAAAGGAACTTCATAATTTTGGAAAGAAACCAAAATTTTTTAAAGAAAAAAATTTTTTGAGAAAGAAACTTCTTAATTTTTTAGGAAAACAGACGGCCGTTTATTGAGCCTTTTACTTGGCAAATATCTAATATTCCATATTTTAATGAATATTTATTAAAAATTCGTTTTCAAAATATTTTTCGGTCTCAAAACTTAAAATTTGGAAAAAAACCTTATACTAGGGTATTACTCAATGGGGCACAGGCCTTTTGAATTATTGGAAGTTTGATCGTGAGCGCATTGTAAAATCGGATACACCGCTTATTGGACGCCCTATGCCCATAGAAGATGAAGAAGGGGGTTATGAATCGGCAGACGAAGCTGACTTGCCAATTGTTCTAGAAGGACCATTTTTGTAAAAATACTGTATTTTGTTTGATAACGTTTCTTGTTTATTATTCGGAATGTCGATTAAAAATCAAATTTGGAAAAATTGGTATATATAATGTGTTTTTCTGACAGAATGAATTAAGTGCGCTAGATTGAGTACGAATTTAGGCACGAATGATTTTGGGAGTAATTTTTCTTGAATTGTTTATTGAAAATTTTGAGTTCGAATGAAAGCCGGCTTGATGAAATTAATACGGATCTCTCGCTCGCTCGCACGATCCCATCGACTTCGGAGAAAGCTTCCGGTGATTTTGCCTTTTAAGCTAAAAACAGTTGGACTTCCTGAGAAATCGAGAAAGTTTTTTGTTCCATAAACTTCGCCTCGGAATTCTCGTCGGCCACCTATAATAAAAATCAAAGGGTCACAAAAGAGGTGAATGATTTCTTTAAGGCTTCGTTCGTTGTAAGAGGCCTCATCAAAAGCATTAGTAAAAGGATTGGGCTCGTCGAGCGGAAATTCTTCTTTGGACCATCTGCCCCGTCCTGAAATCTCGGCCTCATTTTTAGCTTGAATGCCTAGTTTTTGCCAGACGTCATTCAAAACGTGCACAAAGTCCACAAATGCCTTTTTGTTGAGTTGGCATTCAAGGGGTGAACGAGAGTTGGCCAGACAAAAATATTCGGGACACACGCCGCCACTTGGGAAAATTTGATTAAATTTATTTTTAGAATTTTTTTGTTTAAGATTTCTTTAACTTTTGGGGATTTAATGGTCTAGAATTGATAATAATTGGTTTAAATCAAAAAGAAAATTTGAGTAAAATGCCTATAAATATATAAATTGGAAGTGATATTTACGATGATTATAGGAGATTTAGTCCGTTTTTGAAAAACCTCTTTGGTTTATATGACACTTATGACTCTGGTAAGGTTTTTAGTGCAAAGTTAAACCTTTGGCTTTGGGTTTTGGGGAAAATTTCTTAAAAATTTTTAAAGATTCAAAAAAATAATTTAAAGATTCAAAAAAATAATTTTTTGGAAACTGTAGGTTTAACTTAAACAAATTCATGAGTTATACGTACCAAAAAAGGAAATCAAAAGCACGAGGTTCGGTTAGGGTCATGTTCGGGTGCTTTTCATTTTCCAGCAAGAAACGGGTCAAATGAGGGTGTTCGCGGTGACAGGCCACTTGGTTGGGAGCGGTGTTTTCACTTCCACGCCAGATGTTTGCTAGCCGGGTGACTGTCATTCCGGTCTTATGACGTTCGGTTACACGCTGGTTAAAGTCATCCCAAAAATGTTGAATAGCTCTATGATTTGAGGAAGTTAATTAATGAAGCAGTTAGAGGGTTTTTTACTCACTCGCTAGTCTTATGGGGACTTTCTTCGCTCATTAAGGCCACAATGGTGGTAATTGAGATGTCATGGGGGCCGTGTTGATAATAAATGAAGGACAGAGCGATATCCTTCAGATTGCAAAAAACAACCAAGGGGTTTACATCTAAGTTAGATTTTAACAAATAACCTCAGATAAATGTACAGTTCTTCACCATTTATAAGGACGCTTACTTATTTGTCGGACGCTTTTTTGGGCTGAAGTGGGGTCCTTTTAATGAAAAATGACCTCTTTTGGGATGATGTTCATTTATTGGATGCTATTTCGAGAACCGGAAGCGTTCGACAAATAGGTAAGCACGGTATTTCGTTTTAAGAAATTATTAACCCCCGGGGTCAATTAGTCCAGATGGGACTTTGATAGAATTTTGGCGTAAAATGTCGTTTAGAATTTTTTAAATTTTTTGGCATAAACGTTGTTTAAGTTAAAAATGACTTTTGCGGGTTAAGTGCCCTCCTCCTACAGTTGGGATAAAGTTTGTAAGATAAACTTCAGGATTAAAATAACTAGGGCAAGTCACAGTGTTTAATAAGTTAATACTTGGTACTCTAGCTCGTTCTTTTGAAGTTCGGGGCTTTTTTAAGTTGGCGAATAACAATTTAAAATCTTTTCAATTCAAAAATAACAATTCAAAAATTTTTTTTACGAAAATTGGGGAAAAAACACATAGGTTATTTGTTGAAACCTTCTCGGCACGAAAGTCGATGAAAAAACGGTCAATATAAAAATTGGCACGAATCCCACAATACTCGAAAAGCTCCTCTGCGAAGGCTTCATTGCGTGGGCGATTATGTTCTCCCGCTTGGGGGCGGGTTCGCCCGATATGATTGCCCTTGCCAATCATAAGTTGATAGCAAGCTCCACGGGCATGTCCGTTTTCCTCCTCGTTTTGGGCTCGGAGGAGATGGATTTTTTGGAAGGGGTTTAAAGGATCCGGAAAATCGATGTATTCATTCTCGGGATCGGTCTGAATCAGATATTTAGAATGTGTGAACTTGACCGTTTGAAATATTTTAAGATGGGGTATCTCCTAAATTTTCTGGGCCCTTTTTTATGGCTATTATAGGCCGAATAATTTCGAAAATCGTTTGGGTTTTGAATACATAAAATTGATCATTTATAGGTAAAAATTGTTTTGGGAATTATATATTTTGACTTACTGAATTTTGCAAACTACCGGTGTGGGCAATTCGATAGCAGTGTTCGGCAAACATACCCATCCAGTAACTGGTAGGGATTTTATGGGTGTCGAGGCACGCATTTCGTTTCTCACATGATTGGCAGATGGTCTCACAGTAAGAACTTTCGATTCCTGCACCATATTTGCATAAGGTGTTTCGATCATTCAGGATGAATAGGGCCTGAGCTAGCTGAAATTGTCCGAGGGTAGGGGGGTTGCGAAAAACAATCCATCGTATCCGTTCCCGTACAACGGAATAATCCTCGAGTTTATAGAAACTGAAGCGGAAATCTTCGGGCAAAACACGGGTGAAACGGGTGTCCAATAATGGGTCGTAGGCCTGACCACAAACAAATTGTACTCCAGGACTGACCAAACGGGCATGTTTATGCGGCTCGTTAACATTTGGAATTTCTTTGAACCGAAAATACTCACCGTTGGGACGGAAAAACGTAGTCATAATTCCGCGGTAATTCCGAGCTCCGAAGTAGGTAGGTCTAATAATGAATGATTAAGTTTACAGTTGATCATTAAACAAGTTGACACTTAATAAGTTGACATAGACATTTTGAGTTGACAGTTTTTGGTTATTTTTCAAGAATTAGACATGAAAAACAAATTAGTGAGCATTTAATGAGTTGACAAAGACCTAATAAGTTGACAGTTTTTTGAGAAAAAAACTGAAAATGAGAGTGTCGACTTGTTTAATGATCAGCTGTGTTTCGATGAAACTTTACTGAGGTATTTCAAGCCCCCTTTTTCGATTAAAAAATTGTTTATTTTGTAAAATCCGTTGATACTCTATGTTGATTTTTAAAGTTTTATAATATATTACGCGGGGATGTCGTCTTCATCTAGAAACTCGCCGAAACTTTCGGTAGAAATTTCTGTATGGGGATGTGTAAAATCGCGGTCCAGAGGGTCAAAGGTCATGGTGTCCAAAGTGGCCAGATAATCCACGAGATGAGGATTGGTGATGGAATAAATCAATTGCTCAACGGGAACAAGTTGGTGAACGAAGTTTTTGACATGAGTAGCACTATGATTAATGTCGTGCACTTGCGCTTCAATAGTTGAATATTGTTCACCTAGCTCAGCGGGACTTATAGTCACTTGTTCGAATTGGCAGTTGGCGAAGAGGTTAAAGCTGAAGCGATATAAATTTAAAATTTTGGAAAAAATATTTTTAATTTGAGTTGGTTATGCGGAAACATTAGACAAAAGGAAACCGAGGTCTATTGGGATTGGGCTTACCGGCAAAGATAGGCACTAAAACCCTGTCGCCTTTTTTCCTCATAACTAGAAAACATAATCTCCATATGATTAAGGAGGTCGCCATAGATTTGAATTTGGCGGCTATGACTTTCTTCGCTGAACAAATAAAACAAAAGCTCAAGCTTATCGTGGAGAGATCGGGGCATCAATAATTTGATAAACTGAATGTGTAGGCGTTAGCTATGAGTCATTAAGCGGGGGCGTTTAATTTGAAAGAAACTCATTCATAACAAACAGACATTTGTTGTGGAGATTTTTTGAGCGAAATAAAATGAGTTTTAATTTTTTGATATAGCAAGACTGTTTGTTTATGAAATAAAAATATGAAATTTAATTTTATAAGAACAAGGAAAATAGATATTTACCTGACACAGTTTGAAAATGGCGACCCGACGCAAGAGAGTGAGGTACGTGTAAGTTTGAGTTTCATAATCATGGACTAGTAGGGCGGCGTCGGGATTGTAATCAAGACCTTGTAAAATACCGGTCCACATTTCGCCCATTTTTAAGTCGCTAGTTATGATAGGCATGGGATCAGTTGCGAGGGGCTCGGGTTCACTAATCGAAGATTCATTATCCGCGACTAGGGACTCAGTGTCAGAATAAAAATCACGGGCTTGGACTCGGGCCAATACTCGGAAATAGTGTTGGACATTTAAAATGTTGTCCTCTTCTTCACTGTATCGGCTGCTTTCGTCACTACTACTGTGACTTTGGGCCAATAATAGGGTATGTTGCCGTTGAACCTCGAGACGATGGGCAACAACTACTCGTTGTTTTCCTCGCTTACTTTGGGCCTCCTGTAATTGGAATTTTTATGTTTTATAAAAACCTTATTTGGGAAAGGTTAAAATTATTTGGGTGAGGCGGCTCCATTGGTTTAGGATAGATTTGGGAGACAAAAAATTTATATACGGTCCTTCGTCCTTTATTGGGCGTTTGTGAGATATTTTATTTATTCAGCGTTTTTTGATCTAAAACGGGTTTTTTGAATAATATGACCTCTTTTTTTGTTTAAACTTTCGGCCGAACGTAATTTCGGGAAGCGTTCAGTAGAGGGCGGGGGACTGTGTATATATGGTAGATGTTTATATATATGTTTTGTCTATGGTCCGAGTTTCCATTTTTTGGAAATTACCGGCGAGAGAAAAAAGTTTTTGAAGGACGGGTTGAACCCTATGTTATAAGGTTTTATTATTGAAAATTTTAATAAAGTTTAGGAAACTTAATTAGTTCCCAAATTATAATTGTGTGACTTAGCTGACCTTATAGCGGAAGTGGTGCAGTTGGAAAAGTTGCAATCCAGTTAGGGTGTTGACAGGCCCGTGGCTCAAAATCTCTTCTTGTAAAGTTTGAAAGTGAACAATTTCATGTTCGAAATCAACTATTTGTTCAGCTAGATCGGTTATTAAATCGGTGTCCATTTTTGCGAACTAAAGTTATCTTGCCAAGTCTTGGTCTTTATATTTGTTTGGTTGACAATTCTAGAATCTTTTGAAGGAAAAATAAAAAAAGTTGTTTTTGAAAAAGTTGTTTTTGAAAAATACGCTTTGTTTCGATTTTGTTTATTGGGAATACCCTTTTTATTGTTTGATACATCAAGATGGAACATTATGAGAAAGGAAGGTTTCAGTTTGGAACGTTTTTCAGTATAATAAAGGATTGGCGATATGAGAGATATGAGCTGCTAATGGCTGAGTTTTTTGAACAATTTTGATACTTTGCTTGGCTATAGGGTTATGTGATAAAACTGCTATTTTTCTTCGTTTTCAGAGGCTAAAAAGGAAAAAAAGTTAATTTCGGGATTCCTCGTGATTCTTAAGGAGTTAATATGAGTTATGGTGTAAAGGGGTTAAGTTAGTTTTATCTAATAATTGAATTTAGCGTCTAATATCTTACGAAAATCGATGAATTCGGCCAAGTTTTCGATTAAATCGATGGAATTTACTTCATCCAAATCGTTACTCATGTCCTCTAAGAGCGCATACATGGGTATTTCGCTCTCCCATACTTGTTGACCTTAGTAAGAGTATGAGAACGGGAAGGGCTGGAAAAATTTTATAAACTTACCAGTCAGTTCAGTTTTTATATTGTTGGTTGACGATTCTCGACTAATGGGGAGTGTTGTATCGGTGATCGAGGGACGACTAGTGGTCGGCCCGTCCGATGGGGCTTCTTTTTTGATTTCCTCGGACTTTACGCTTTCGGGAGTGAGTAATTCAATGGCTGGTGAAATGGCAAGTCGCGCTCGTTTTGGGGAACAGGGCTCGAGATCTGCGATGATTTCATCGATGATTTCTAGAAGGTTATTTTATATTTATATTATTCGAAATATGTTTAAATATATTTACATTATTCAAAATATGAGGTTTCTTGTAAAAAGGGACTGCCTAGGCGTGAATTTTTATGTTATGGACGATTTTTTGATAATTTCTACAGTCTCAACCCTTTAGTTGGGCATTTTAGTATTGTACCAAAACAATTGATTTTCCGTTTTAAGTAGAAATGGGTTTCCTAATTTAAATTTCCTGAACAAACTATTAATAAGTGGTGTGCTAGAGATCATTCATATCACTTATAAAGTGAGCTATAAGGCCATATCAAAAACTGACTTGACCTTAAGACTTTTTCAAAAATCTGACTTGACCTTATAAACCTTTTAACATGAATAACTTGGTAATCGATAGGTTGATCAATTAATAAGTTAATATTTAATAATTAAAATTAATAATTTATTAATAATTGGAGTCGTACCTTTATGTCGTCGCCGTTCGGACTCATGATTTTCCATACTAGCGGTATAACATTCCGGTCCAATGACTCGTCGGCTGGCTACGGGTTCGTAGACGTAACGGTGACTGGATCGGTAAATTTGGAAAACACGATAACGGTCGCGATTTACTGGGTACCATGGATTGGTGACAAGGAAGATTCTTTCCTCTTCGGGACTCGGTGGCCATACTAAGCCCATTTCAGTGGTGTCCACGATACTCGCTGAAAAATGTGTTTTTAGGACATTGAGATGAATATCTATTTATTTTTTACCTTTACGGGGGTTTTCTTGGGATAAAATGGTGGAGGACAGAAATGGGTATCGTTTCATCATTTTAACGCCCTCGATTAAAAATTGTCGGAAAAGGAGCTCTTTGTTACGGGTGATAATTTTATTTGCGTTTAAAAATTTGGAACTTTATTGTACTTTCGGGAATTTTATATAGACGTCTTTTAGCAAAGAAAGTGTTGGCCAGTTAACTATGGTCTGTACAAAATTAAAAGTGTAACAAGGTCTATTTATCGAATTAAAATGTTCGTTAAATGGTTGGGAAA
Source organism: Oikopleura albicans (assembly GCA_004367875.1). Classification (NCBI taxonomy): domain Eukaryota; kingdom Metazoa; phylum Chordata; class Appendicularia; order Copelata; family Oikopleuridae; genus Oikopleura; species Oikopleura albicans. The sequence continues at coordinate 9,126 of SCLG01000952.1, forward strand.
TTTAAATGATAGGAAAATTTTTGGATAGACATTACACAAAAAGTTTTGGAAGGCTTGTTTGGACAGACTTTTTACCACTTACAAAACCTCTTATAAAAAAGTCTGTACTATACTTTGGTTTATCACATTTTTAGAAAATCAGTTTGTGTTATGCCCGAATTTAACGATTGAATTTAAAATTCTGATTTTATCTTGGGATTTAGTTTAAATACCCGGTGGTGGTTTTTAGCGCAAATTTAGTGTGAATTTCGGGGGAAAGCTTGAATCTCGCATGAAATATGGTTTAATTTGGTTAAATTTACACATTTAGAAAAAGAGGCAATTTTTTACAAAAAAATTGGAATTTAGGAATTAAAATTGGTCACTCGGAACCTATGCGTTGTCCGAGTCCGTGGCATAATACGGTGAAAACTTCACTTGATATGGCGGCCTTTAATGCGGGACAGATGGTCTCGAGAAGTGTTTGAGCGTCAAGTTGAACTAAAAATTATTTGTAAATAAGCTGCTATGAGCAAGTTTAAACTGTTAAAGTTTTATTCTCATTAGGGATTTTTAGAAACCTTAATTTAAAAATTTAAATTCTGAAATTCAGGCACTTACAAGTGGACGCTTTGTGAGAATCGATGCTGTGCCGACCAGAATAACCGTAACTGGCGCGGATTTCGTAATCAGACAGGGTGTCGACACAGAAATATTGTTGGATGCCGGGGGTTCCGTGTCCAACGGCATGCGGAGTGCCGGCGGGCACATTTATTTTTGGGAAATCTTCATGCACACAATCATGGTCCACCCAAGCTCGCAAAACTTTGGTACTTTTTTCCCAAACCTCTTGATCAAAAGTGAATGGAGGATGCCCTTCGATATAGTACTGGAGAGCGCAGAAGATGCTGACCTTGCACAGGTACTGAAAATTCAAATTATTATAGGCAATTTGAATATCGTTTTAAGAAAAATATGTAAAAATATATGTCGAAAATATGTAAGATATATGTAAAAAATATGCTTAAAACGTGTATGAAAAACATGTATAAATATATGTTAAACATATGTTAAAATATGTAAGAATGTTTTTTTACAAACTTATTTGGTGTAAAAAAAGTAATATTATTTTGTTAAAACTTAGTATCATACATACCTCACTTCGACCAACAGTTGATTGTTCACCCATGTAGGGGACGGCCTCATAATAGGCTTTTTCGAAAACAGCATCGTACACGCGGGTCCGCTCGTGAGTTTCGTTTGTGGGTTCAAGGAATTTAGCGGCATAATGGGCACTTTGCTCGCTGTTGGCTTGAAGACAATATAGACCGTAATCATGCGCATTTGGAACGGTGCTCAAATTGCTATTCCAGACACGGTCACCTTGGATACCACCCCAAGGTTCGGGTTTTGTGTGGCTATATTGCATAGCTCGGAATTTCCACTTAAAAAATTTTTTAAGCATAAGTAAATAAGTATCACATGTTACTTATGAAAGTGGGCCGAAATGAGTGGAAACAGTCGTGAACTTTTGCTCATATTTGACCTGCTTTCATTTAGAATGAATTTTATATTAAAGTCATAGATGACAAAGTTGAAGAAAATGTGACTTAAAATTCTAAAACTCAAAAAGGAGGCAAAGTCTGGTAAATTGGGACTAATTATTATGGACCTATATTTGAGATGAAGGGGTCCTTTTCTTCCAAAAAATTTGTTAAAGAAAAACATTTAGGAACGTACAGATATGGCGTGATGTTTGGGCACGTTGTGGGGAGCTTCGCGAGTTTCGCAGAATCGATTGGCGGAATTATACAAATCATTGATCTCATCCGGAGTATATTGGCGTCGATTTTTGCTCTCGAGATGTTCAATTTCGGTCTTCGCGTTAATCAACGAGTATGGTTTTTCTTTGGATTGTTGGATCCATTGGACTTTTCCGAAAACAGGATGTCGAAGATTTCGTTCGGACCGACCTTGACGGTCTCGAGGTATGCGATAGGTCATTATAAAACTTGTTGGATTCTGAAGAATGAGACTTATTTTAAGGGGGGGGGGACCCTAAGGAAATTTGTAAGAAAGAAATGAATTAAAATTCTGTGGCATGAAAATGTGAGTGCCAATATCGTTTTAAATCTTGTGCGCGGTGACTTGGGTTTCGTTTTCAAAAATTTTTTAATCGGTCTTACAGCTAATTACTGGTTGGACACTTTTTGAGATTTGCAAATGGTATCTGATCGATAAGCTTTTGGCTGGTATTTTGGGACTTATTTATAGCCAAAAGAGATTTATTTGGTCAATATTCAATCTTTAAGACAAATTTGAAGCAACGGAAATATTGCTGTTGTAAGGTCCTTTCTTTCTTGAATTTTTGTGAAAACGGCCCTGGTCATCCATAGAATATTACTCGGATACATGTTGCAGGATTGATAATCGGCAGGGGTGACGGAATTTCCAGTCAGAATGCTTTTTTTAATATAAAGCTCAATTTCGGCGAAATACTCTAAACCGAGGCCTTTTTTCGGATAGTGGTTAATATTGTTTTAAATTTTGGACCTTTTTACAAACCGGATTGCTTTATTATCTCCATAGTTGTTTTGGAAAACTTTTTTTCAATAAGTACTTTTTTAAAGAAATACGGTAGACATACTGTATGGGAATGCTCTGACGGCTATGGTTGTATTTTAAATTAAATTGTTCAAGGCTTGACGGTTTGAGCGTCCCATATAGTGGGTTATTCACAGTCGATATATTTTTAACTACCCGATTCTTGAAATAATTCCATTCGATGAGCTCTTTGTAAAATGTCATGAAGGGAACTGTGAAGACACATCAGAGGCTCGAACCCTTGAGTGATTTGCTCTTTAACTGCTTGTTGGGCATCATGGATCATACCGGTCCGATTTTCATGTAATTGTTGGATGTGATTGTCTTCATATGGGATTTTGCTTCGCCCGTGTTCGTACTTTAAAAACATTTTAAGATTAAAATAATTTTAAAACACAGTTTGATTTTTTGGGAAAAATATTGGGGTATCGAAAAAAAGAGGGTTTTCATTGGCTATTAGAGGCATATGTTAATACTAATGTTTGGGATTAGATTTAGGATAAAAAGTTTATAGAAACGAAAAAAGAAGTCGAGCTTACCAAACATTTCAAATATAAATTTTGCTCTTCGTCGCCCTCTAGTTGAGTTTTGTGTAAAATTTCGTCATCTGGACGATGAATCATCTTTAAGAATTGAAAAGTTATATTGTTAAACATAATTTTTCAAAACTCACTAAGTGACTGTCGAAGACGGGAACGGTGATAAATAGCCGCATATGCACTAAAAATTCAGCGTAGGAATATGAGCGGCTCCAGCGAGGTCTTAAACAGTGTACTTTCTGGTCGAAATTTCGGCGGCTCCTTAAAGGGGATTTGTATATTTTTCAAAGAATGTGTAATTGTAAGAACTAACCCACACATTCGGACCAAATTGACGCTGTCGCTACCCTCGCTATAGAGGCTTTCAAGTCCGGCAGATTCTAAAAAGTTTTGGGCGGCATTGAATTCACCATTTCGGTGATATTCCAGACAAAGGGGCAGGCCTCCAAGCCGCAATGTGTCTTTTTTGAAGTTAAAAATTATGTTCGCACCTTCAAGTTTAGGTTTGATTTTTGAGAATAGTAAAATTAGGGCGTTTAAAACTTGGAATATTGTAAAAAAATTGGCGACCACAAAAATTGGCGTTCATATTTTTGATGGCCAAAAATCGAAAACTGTTTGGTCATTTTTGGAGCGCTTCATGAATACATTTTAAATTTTTAATTTTTAACTCTTCGAGGGGTTGGTGTCGTAGCAAGAAGTAATAATACATTTGAAATCGGCTACTACACAAACCGAAATCCATCAAAAGTTCGAATACTTTTTGCAGACTTTGAAAGTGGTAACTACAATCGTACACGGCAAGGTATAAAATGGCAATTCGAGTGCATAATTCAGTATCATGCCCAGCAGTCAAGAGTAAACTTTTAAAAGAAAAAAGGATTTAAATTGTTGTTTTAAAGGGAATATAGAACAGTCAGTAATATTTAAATTCAGTGTGTACAAATCCGAAATGTTTAGAGAAATATACAAACTGAATTTAAATATTACAAGCGTGGTTTTTTGAGAGAGATTTCTTACCAAACTTCGAGTTTAGTGTACCACATCAGATAGTTTTCGAACTTCAGAATATTGAATCCTTCTTGGATTTCTAAGACTTCCCCCGAAATAATTATATGTACCAATTCGAGTGCCCAACCGTCGATGATTTCAATAGCTAATTTATCCCGACGAATTAAAGGGTTGCTATCAAATATTCCATTGAGATGTCGGTTCCCGAATCCGAGGTCTGTAAAACTAGTGAGTTTTTTTACATATAATCGTTTACTATATGTTAAAAGTACTCACCTTGTATTCACTTCAGACATTCTGAATTATTTAAGGTCTAGTCTTTTAAAAACATTTTATGATTTGTAAAATTTAATGGATGTTTTGATTTTAGAATACAATGTTTAATCCTTTCGGGGCAATAAAAAAATGTGAAGTATCCCTCTAAAATCTACCCGGGTGGTGCCACGACGATCTTGAACGGCTCGAAACAGGAGGCTGTAAGGTTTTCAAAATTGGGACATAAGGTCAGGCGTAAGTCAGGCGTAAGTGTAATTTTAACCCGTTTTTTTGTTTTGCTTTTTTCAAAAAGTAAAATAAAATACATAATTTTTGAAAACGTGTTTTGGCCCGGTGAGAGTAAAATATTTAATACAACGCCCTCGGATTAGATTATAACACGCTGGTATTTCTTGATGCTGTAATAAAATTACTACCATACGTGGCCGGGGTGTGTGCATAAGGTAGTAATGAAGAAATCGGCTCTCCATGTTACGGGGACTGAACATATAACAAGTCTCATTCTTCATTCGGCAAAACGGGAGATCTTAGAAGTAAAATTATTTTTAGGTTACATGAGGCTTATGCATCATTACCAAGAAAATTGACATGAAACTCGCCACCGTCGGGAAAACGAGCACAGTATGGAATATGGCGTCCGTCATGAGTTAATATTTGGACTCCTTTATGTCCACAAACATCACAGGTAATTTGTAAAGAAAATCGTTTTTCAATAAGTCTATTATAATATGTCAATATTCATAATCGGGTTTGGGTTAAAAAGATAGTGAGGTCTTTTGGGTTGATAAGACCCTTTTTATTTTTTCGAAAAATTTTTTGAACTTTAGTCACGAGGCTAAAGGGGTTTTCTTTAAGAAATAACTTACGTTATAAGATTAGGGGTAGAACTCAATTCTTCTGTAGGAATTTCACGGCTAGGTTTATCGGCTAAATTTTGTTTGGTATTGACATATACAATCTCAATACGACAATTATGCTGGCGTTGCCAAGATAATAGTCGTTTTACAACAGTAGTGACAGCTGGGTCGCGACACCCTTGATGCTGCGAAAAGGCCGTTACGACCGCCATATTGTCCACATGAATTCTAGAGTTTTTTGCTTATAGATTTTGTAATTTAAATTTGGAAATACTGACCGAATTACACGGGGTTTTTTCGTTACATCTACACCCAAAATACATAATTCGACGGCATAGGCTTCATAACCACAGATGTTACTTTGTTTTAACTCCCCAGGGCCCATTTGTCGGCTTCGACTTTCACCGGTAGAACAGTTTACCACCCCTAAGCGGTAGCCGCTAGCATCTTTAGAAAATATTTGTTAAGTTTTCGCTAAAACTTCGCTTCGAAAAATTTTTGTAACCTGTCATATATTCGAGCGTTGCCAGCTGTTCTGGAGGTACGTTGTCCATGAAAATGTCATTTTCATGTACATGTCCAAAATCTCGCTCAGAATGCAAAAATAAAGGATCATTTTTCCACATTTCGAGTTCCTCTTGCAGGGCTGGGGTTAAATATATGATAGGATCCAATATGTTTTCATGATAAGTCAACATTCGAGTCATTTCTCGGATATATAATTGAGTAAGAGGACATATAAGTCCGATACTGTTTATTTTGTGTGAAAAAATTATGAGATTTTAACTAATTTTTTATGCTGTCTTTTTATCCCACAAAATTCCTTACAGCCATTCCGCGCACTTTCTCTAATTCGTGGAATTTTATGGACGGACCAGTTAGGATCCGGTCGATTAAATTAATCATTTTTTCTTTTCGATTTTGCGGAAGGCGCACTTTTAATGAGGGACAATCGAACTCAAATCCTAAAAAACGAAAAACTGCCTTTGGAGTTTCTAAATTTGCCTTATGTGCACTAAGAAAGTGACCGGTGCAGGTTGTCAAAGCAGCCGTGAGCCACCCCAAGTAATCTTCATCGGGCTCGCATATTACGCAACGATCATCTTAAAATTGTTTTTTCAAAATAAGTAATGGAAATGTTTAAGTTTACCGATATAAAGTGAATTGGGTATTAGGTACTGTCGAAACACGCTTGTTATGACGTTATTTAACGATTGATAAACGGCAGGGGCAGTATGGAGCCCAAATGGCATTCCCTGATTATATGAATAAATTGTTATTTTATTTTCAAATATTGAATATTATTTACTTGAAAGTGGTAGTTTTCATCACCACAGTGGATATTCACTAATCGTTGACTTTTAGGGTTCAAGAAAACGTGTAAAAACCCGGACGAATCGTCGCTTATTATGGCCCGACTTTTGCGATGCAAATAGGGGAGGATGCTCTCGACTTGGTCTAAATGACAAGGCAGTTCTTTGGTGGTGGCGGCAAGGGCGCGGGCATTCAAACAGACGCGAGGTTTGCTTAAATGTTAAAAATTTTTATATTGTGGAGGGGTACTTAAAAATTTTGTCAAAATGAGCAACTTGGTGAGCTTCACTAAGTTTGGCTTTCTTCAAGGCGCTCATTCACTGTTAAATTACAGTCCCTAACCATTTATCAGACACTCAATTTTTGGATGTTTTATTTTTACAGAATGTCCCATTCACCAAAAATAGCCTTTTTATGGTGACACCTGTTTTTGGATTCCTTTTTTCAAAAAATGCTCGTTAAATGGTTAGGAACTGTAATCTTTAATTTAAAAGTTGACATACAGGGGTTCAATTGTGGTTTTGAACCGAAGGGTGTCTTTTCCTAAAAACTTGCGATGCCCGGGATTTTGAGAGTGTGAAATTAACGTGTCACTATCCATCCAATTGCGTATTTGTTTTACAAAAGGGCCGATGTAATCTGCCATGTACCCCGAGTTTTCGTAATTAGGAATGTTAGGTCGATGTCCAACTATGTCGCCCCTATTAGTTAAAGGTTAGAAAGAAAAATGGAATTTTTTCGTAAGAAATTAAATTTGAATTTTTAAAATTATTACTTTGAATCGAAAACAGGTCGGCTATGAATTTTTTGCCCATCAATCACTTGTCCAAAAAAATTGGTCCGAGAATCGATTAGAAGATTGTAACCGCTATGGATGATATCGTAAACTCGTTTTTTATACTGAAAAACGCGAGCTTCGGGTAGGAGGTCGGGTAGCTTATTTTTTTCTTCAAAAATGAGATCAATACCACTTGTGGCCATTTCCTCGAAATCATGGAGACTATCTGTTACAAACATTTTTATTACAAGAAAATTCTAGAATGTTTAAACTAACTTAGTAAAATAAGCCAAATTTCGGGAAATCGGCTGAAGTTTCCGGCTTGAAAGTCATCACGATGGCGCATAGGAATGGGCATTTGTGGTGTGGCAATGGGTTGATGCGCCCGGTGCTCCCGTTTTGATTTATGTTTTTCCATAAGAGCGAAACATTCATCTAATAGTTCAAAAGCGAGCGATTTTTGTTCCAAATAATTGTACTATTAATTTAAGTTTTATTTTTTGCTTTTACTTATTTTAAAAAGAATACTTTGAGATAGAAGACGCGCTCGTAGTGCCGCATATGCTTCCGACCACGTATAATGGGTTCACCGCGTAAGTTTGTAATCCGAATATCATGCCCAAGACTTGGGGTTTGATAGTTTATAAGGGTCTTCCCACTAGCAAAATCATAATAAGTATGATATCGAATAATTTGGGGGGGTCGATAGCTTCGTAGACATTTATTGGCTTGACTCCGCATAACATGATGTGGACGTGGGGTTTGGGCTCGTCCGAATCGCCGTTTTTGTGGACGTAATATACGATTAATGCTCTCCTGATCTCGCGGTTTTTCAGTTATGACATACACCATCTGGGTAAAAATAAGGATTAACTTAAGAATTTTTTCCATAAGATTTAGAGGGAATACGTTTTAAACAGGTTTCTAGAATTAAAATGTTTCATTTTAGAAAATGTTTTTAGAATATGTTTCATTTTAGAAAAAAATATCGCGAGGGAGTCGACCGGAGTTATCGGCGTTATAATCCAGTTGATGAGTTCGGAAGCCGGCTATATCGGAAAGATATCGGATGAAGGACTCGTGGTGTAACATTTCGGTGTTTTCACTTGGAAATATAAAAGGTAAAAATGATAATTTGAGTCTTTTAAAATGATCGAATACATTTAAAAGTGAATATAGATGTATAAGGTTATGATATCATAAATTTATACATTTATCTTTTATAAAAAGATTTTTTTGTAAACCGTAATTCGACTCACCTCAATATTAACCCCATAAGGGCACCACTGTCATTTAAATTGAGGGAAAGTAGGAAGTCGAAACGAAGCAAAGTTCGACGTTAAAACATTTCGCGGTGATCGTCCTCGGCGTAGGGTGGTGGCTGTAAGTCACAGTTCAAAGTTTTTGTTTTAAAACTCTTTAACATGGTACTTACGGGAGTGTAATGATTGGCAGAATTTATATAACGACGGCGTAGAGCTTGCCAACAATTGGAACTAAATTTGCGAAGGGCAGCTTGAAGATGTGTCAATTTCAGTCCTGAAAAATATTCGGGTCATTTGAAAAATTTTTGAGAAACGAAGGTCATAATTGAAGTATTTTCTAAGATATCACTGACATTGTACTATTTTGAAAGATTTTTACGATTTAAAATTTGTGAGAATTTCATGACGGTGAAATTGGCTTTTTTCACAAACTTACCTCGGCGACGATAATAAAAGGTTTCGTCTTCCATTAACTTGAGCCAAGATTCATAAAAGATGGAGTGCCGCATATCTAATATTTTATGTAAATAAAAATCTCTTTGGAAAATTAAAAACGCACCGACACGAAGGCATTCGCCTTGAAAGCTATAACCTCCTAGCATTTTAAAATTTTTATGTGACTTTTGCTTCTGTGAAAATTTAAAAAATTAATTTGTTAAATTGTGGCTGAGAGGTAAAATATTTGAATGATGTCGCGTTAGACAAATGAGGTTTTGTGGCACTTTTTCAGGAAGTGTTTTGATTGGACGAGAAGCGTTGAGTAATTGGTCAGAGAGACTAATTTGGCTGCCTTTAGGCGGGCTTATTTGAAAAATGATTGGGGGCGCTCGACACCCCTCGTTAAAACGAGGCAAAGTCGGTGTATTTCTTATTAAATTTATGCAATCTGGACATTTTTGTTTTTGTGATAACTTGATTAGAGCTTTTTATTCATGATATTTGCTATTTATTAAAATCTTCCTTTATTTAGACATGGATGTTTCTTTTCCCGATTTCTCCCCTTCCCAATCAAGCGTGAAGTCCCTGAATAACTCTAGTCTGGGTTTGGCCGATGAGTTTGCGACGAAAACGACTATGGGGACCATTGTACTGGAAGAGGACAATGTGGAGGGTGAAGACATGTCAATGAAAGGGAAGATTATGACACAGTTGAATCGTAAACGGTCACATGTTAAATCTCAACAAACTCAAGTGGATATGACTACAAAGTTGGGCGAACAGTTTAAGGCTAAAGCTTCGGAAATTCAGAAGCAGTTACAGGCAGGGTTTGAGTTGGACGACTTTTTATAGGCTTTATTTTGCGAAAGGACGAGTTTCTCTAAATGAGGAATAAAGGTTTTTTCTAAAAAAATAAATTTGATTGACAATTTAATTTGAAATCTAAATGCTTCGATGTGGTGAAACTTAAGAATTTTTTACCTTTGTAGAAACTTAAGAGCGCATCTTGTTTTTTCGGGACGAACAAAAAACTGTTTTTGCTCATACATATTTTAGCTTGGACTTAAAGATTTTTGTTAAGTTGCTAATATTCTCTGTTAGAAAAAGCTCTTTTTCAATTTAACCCTCATAGGATGTGAATGCAAAATTGGTACAAGTTTTGGCATTTGAAGACAAGGAGAATAAATCCAGTGCGGAATTAGCAATTGTTAAAGAAAAACCACAAATTTTGCTTCAACAAACAACGCTTAAAAAGGAACTCAAAGAGGCAAAAAAGCAGGCGGACGACGCAATTAAATTAGGCATGTGTGAGACTCAAGAATTAGACACATTGCGATCTGATTTGCAACAATTTAGTTTGTTTGCCAAGAACTTAGGGATTGAAGAGATAGATGGTGTAAGTGCAGGAAGCACAGAGAATTCTGATATTTCACACACATCTCCTAACATGTTAGATGCAACAATTACTTCTTTAAATTCATTAGAGAATCTAGGCGATGGTTTATTAGTTTCTACTCAGTCAACTGTAGTTAAGGGTATGAAAATGCCAGATTTTGAGTCACGAGCCTTTGTCCAGAAAACTCTGAAAAAACTTTTACAGGAATTAGAACAACGACTATTATGGCCTTTAACCCTAGAAATGGATAAAGAGCTTTGTGCATTAGCGGAGATTCAGTCGTCATTGGTAGCAGAACACCCTGACCTAGATAAATACGCATTGGAGGTTCGAAAGGTTCGAAATCATTTAGCCTCCAATAGGCTTATGTTAGACCGCTTAACCGCTGTACAGCTTTTAATGAATTTGTTACCAATGACGACAAGAAAAGCTATTCAAATAACGATCACTTCTATGGCGCGTAATAAAGCTTTTAAGAGAGAGTTACATAAACCGGCACATTTCGAAACACGAAAAAAATTGTTCATGACCCTCCCTGGAGAGGTCAAAGTTGATCCAGCGGGTAATTTTAAAAATGTTAACAAAAGAGTTTCTCTGGCCGCGGCCGCGGTTCAAAAATTGGGCGTTCAAGGGTTAGGCTTTCGAAAGACTTCAAAAAAGTCGAAAAAGGGGAAATTTTCGAATCAATCCCGTGCTAAAGCGCGAAAGACTGATTCACCACGCCAGAAAGCTCTTCGATTAAAATTATGTTTTCTGTGCAATAAATCTGGTCATGTGGCTAAAAAATGCCCGACAAAGCAAACATGATTTGGTTTAAGCCAGTTAATTTAGAGTTGCCTTTCTTTTGAATCTTTTGTACATTGAAATAAAAAATCGACCTTTTTTGTAAATATGCTGAATTCTATAGGAATGTAGGATGAAAATTTTTGTAAATATATTTAAGATGAATTGTGTTTTTTGTTTTCAACCGCATGATGTTTCCGAGATGTGTACCTCACGGTATTTTGCGCTCTTGGACAGAATTGATGATATTCAACTTATACCGGAAAAATCTCAAAAACAATTGTATCAACTTACTCTCAAACAGTCGTGGGAAAGGGCACGTATTCGTAAAAGTGTGTCCGCTCCTACTATTGAAATAAGTTCGGATGAGGACAATTTGGATGAACAGGCATCCTCAAGTCAAGTTACAAACTTAGCTCATGAAGAGCCAAAACCTAGTGAGGATCTAGTTAGCACTTGTGAACTGTCTAGTAAAGAAGAGACGCCGTTTAGTGTGCGAAGGTCGTGTAGGAAGCGTAAAACGCCGAGTAAGTTTGTGGATCAGAGTCTCACATTGGGAAAGACAAAAAATGATTGGTCTAACTTGCCGGTACTTCAAAAATTGGATACATCGGATGCTTTATCGTCGGAAGAATTACAGTTTCAAAAAGACTGGAAATGTATTGAAAACACGATTAAAAATCCGGTTTTCATATATCAGAAAAGTACATATAATTCTTTGGTAGAATTCTTTAAACTTAAAATTGGAGATGATGATGTCCAAAAAGTCCTGAAGGACAAATTATTAGTATGGTTACTACAGTGGGCTAACCCTCGAGGGAAATGTACTTACGCGGGTAAGTTTATTCTTATGTGCATAGGGGTTAAGGTTATTGATCTGAGCACGATTGTTTTAAATATGTTTTGGCTCGTGGTTAGTTTTTAAGGATTTTAGCTTAAAATAAAAACTACTTTGAATTTGGTTTGGTACACTACGTAAAACTTCTTAACCCTCATAGGCACAGTCCTTAACCTTTTATTAGGCAGACAAATTTTAGATGTTTAGTTTAACGTTTTTTTCGGTAGAGACGGGTCATTATAATTTAAGTGACCTTTTTTGGATTAGCGACCTATTGGGGTCAGTATATTATCATACTCTTTTTTGGCAAGGACCAACATGGCCAGTTGAAGGGTTAAGGACTATACTTTTGCTAGTTTTTTCTTAAAACAAAGAAGCGTTTTGCAAGGTTTTTTGATTCTGATGAGTTTTCTTATAAATATTCTTAGATGACTCTAAGGGCATTTCGCCAAAGTCTGCGACGATTTATTTCAAACTTTTTTGTCAAGCAATGAATCAAGTTTGGAACTTTGATGTTTTATCGGTACACCCAGAAATGCGTTTTTTTCCCTCGAAATGGCAACAAACCATAACACGGGATAAATTATACAAGCGAAAACAGGCGGGCTATTTTTCAAGGGAAGATGTTAGGGATTATTTATTGGTATTTGAACAGATAATGTTGGCCACAGAAGGGCAAATGGAATATTACGCGAGAATGGGTACGGTAATTCTACCGGTTGCGATTTTATTTGCTGGTTGTCGGTTGGGGGAATTATTATCAGCGCAAATTTCACAAGTGCAATTTGTAACAGTTCGGGGCAAGGTGGCGGTAGCAATCCACTCGGTAGGAACAAAGTCGGATTTGGCCAATCAGAGGTCGTCACCTATTGTTTTTGGCCAATTAGATGATTCGTTTTTGTGTCCGGTTAGTCGCTTTTGTCAATGGTTGAAGTGGCGACAAATTGAAATTGTTGATAGAAAACTTTCTTCTGACCAAAAGTTCTTATTCCCTGCAGCTCCTAAAAGTAACAAGTTTATGAGTACATGGAACTTCACCCGTAATATAAGACGTATTGAAAAGCGGTCTAAACCATATCAAACGCCTCGTTTTAAGGCGCATGCGGGACGTTTTACAATAACGACCTTAGCTCTTTTTGGGAAGGATAAAAAAGACCAAAAACTAATTGATCCCGCCTTACTAGAGCATCAGATGCACTGGGTAAGGAACACGGCAACATTGTCGAATTACTTAGGTCATAATGTTTCTTTCGTCAAAGGGGGTTTTTATGATAGAATGACCGAAATTCGTAATAATGAGAGTGATACGCGGATAGATGAAAAGGCTATTACAGATTTTAATATGGGAGAAGCTACTGATATTCTGATTCTTGATACTTTTAAAAAGGCTAACAGCACGTTTTGAGGAATGTAAATAGAAATGAATAAACTTTAGAACTTGGATAACTTGAGAAAATGGTGAATAATGTGATTACTATTATTTAGAAAGTTCCAATGTTAAATATTCATTCCAATTTCCTTAATAGAGGGGCGCTTTACGGTCAGAAAGCGACTCCAACTAAAACAGAAGAAAAAATATCATATTTTATGATGTTTGAGTTGGGGAAGCCTTGCCCTGAGCGGTAGCGCCCGAGAGCAAGGAGACTCTTATACTATCTTTCAGCCATTTTCCACTCATTAATTATTATATTAGGTTATAATTAGTGTTTCTTTATACTTAAATTTACCTGGAAAATGGCATCCCACCCGCACAAAAAAGCAACGTGCTTAACATTTTGTCCGTTTCCCGCCCTTAGTATATTTAAATTGGTTCATTCTATAATTACTATTATTTAGAAAGTTCCAATGTTAAATATTCATTCCAATTTCCTTAATAGAGGGGCGCTTTACGGTCAGGGCCGGACAAACGTCCGGGGGTCGTGCTTGGGGGTTAAAGATAAAAATAGTACTAGAGAGCGTTTCAATTCATGCTAAATTGTCTTGTAACATAGGCTATGTTACATAGCTAAAAGGTAAAACCTTTTTGTGCATTTTTGATATTTAACGCCAAAAAAATAAGTTGTTATGTGTCTTCGAACCGACATATAAATCAATTCTCTGTGGGTTTATAGCTACGCCTTAATATCCGAATAATTAAGTAAATAATCGTGGTAACTGTGTTATCCTATTAAGGCTATAACAAGAAAATTATAAAATAAAATTCAAGTGAAAAATACCATATTTAAATCATCTGTTCCCCGTTCGCGTAATTTTGCCGGCATATTCAAGTCCGTATAACGCCACTTTTTGATTGATCTCCGAAGAAGTTCAACAGNTTCTACCGATTGCACAATATAAAAGCCGGCGACGATTCTGAAATCGGATTAGCCACTAGGTTTAATTTTCTTGGAGAAATGAAAAAATAACGAAATATACCATGTATATGTACATATGTCAAACCCGTCTTAACTCGTTAGAGCTTTTATAAATTACAGTAATTGTTACACTTATCATATACACTATACTAAAATGCTAAGTGTAGTTTTGACACTGTGCTGAGACTGTATATATTCATCACAAAAATCCAGGTCATGTTTTATTACTTCTTCTCGGTATTATTGTATTAAAATCAATGAACATGTACATTTGCTACCTAGTTAAACCCCAGTTTATGATGTAAATGGGCAATCTGGAACTTTTAGCCATTTTAATGGTTTGTACAATTCCACGAAATGTGTTAAACAACTTTTTTCATCAATATTACCACTAGTTTATTATATGTAAGTACTTTGTGGGACGATTGCTCCTTTCTGAGACGCTTTTTTCGGCCAAAATGGGGCCATTCTAATAGAAAAAAAATGACCCTTTTTGTGACGATGCTCCTTTTTGAGACGCTTTTTCGGCCAAAATGGGGCCATTCTAATAGAAACAATGATCTTTTTTGTGACGATGCTCCTTTTTTCGGACGCTATTTTCGAAACCCTAAAAGTTTTAGGCTAAAACGTCCTAAAAAAGAGTAAGGACTGTGGTACTGAAAATGCAAGAAAAAAATCTTTCGAAGAAAATGAACGAACAAGTTTTTTGAAATTTTCTACTATTATGGACCATAATTTATGGTAGATATAAAAGAACTGGCCAAATCGAAAATTTTTCGAAAAAAAATGGCAAAGCCAGTTCCAAAAATTGATTTGGCCCACCAGGGCGGCCCTGGTAGGGCCCCTAACGTTAGAAATCTCCAACCTACGCAAATGAACGAATTGTTTTTGGATCAGTAATTTCGTAGGTGGAGATAAATAACATAATTAATAAATTTAATAGATGGAAATATAAATAAAAAAAAACGGTAATAACGGCGCTGGGGTCTGTAACTGAATTACAAGCAACGCCTATTGGCTTATGATTTTTTATAGGCGCCTCCTATTGGCTAGCGTCCTTTAGCCACGCAAATGACACACCGCGTGGCTTGTAATATTATATACTTGTTCAAAAACCGTGTTATCCGAACATTCCAGGCTGCTTATGCACCGCCTACTTGTTACAAGAACTCTACAATAATTAAAATGCTTTCTAAATTAGTATCAAATTCGAATTTAATGTAAATGTAATTACAAGCGTTGAAATATTTGTATACAGTTTTCTGTACAGGGTGTTGCATCATTTGTGTCACCAATCGGACAAATACCTTCTGCCGTGAATCTTTTAAGCATTCCAACGGTTTTGTCGGTTTTAATTCCCCGAATTCCAATCCACCAAATTCTGGTCGAATCAGCGCAAGTAGGTTCACATGAGATCACTAACTCACAATTTCTGTAACTCGGAAATTTGCTACAATTCGTTGGCCTTATATACTCCCCAACTACTACTTGGGAGTCGTGCTGTAAATCGTTAAGCATGAATTGATAGACAAAATCATCGTGCTTTAAATTGATCGTTTTTGGGCACGGCAAGGAATAACGCATTTTTGTAAGTGGTCTGATCTTGAGTTTTGAAATAAAAAAATCATTTTTTGGTTATGTGTCCAGGGTGATTTTAAAAAAGGGAGTCCCGTGAAATTTATAAACGTGGATTTTGATACACAGGATGCGCAGTTATCTTGCGAAAATTGTTGCTCGCTTATCTTGCGACTTTTCAACAATTTTTTTTTTTCGAGACTTCCGCCTACGCACTGAGCAATTATCTTACGAAAAAAACGCTTATTTTGTAAATTTTCGAAGACCAAGTTCGCAAGATAACTACGCACCCTGTGTACCATATATTCGCAAAAAGTATATTTATTAGATTATATTGAAACTCAGACTTGGACCTCTTGAAAAACCTAAGTTTATGGACTCGAAATTTTAATAATTTAATTTTATCAATTATTGCAAGTCGTCTGTCAAAAAAACTGCCTCTATTTTAGGCTCGATTCACAAATTTTCTGGTTTAAAAGACAGTATACCGGTCAGTGTAGGAAGTTTTAAGTTTAAACTTTTAACCACAGAAATTAAAAAAAATTTTATTTAATAAATTAAAAAAAAAATTAATTTAATTAAATAAATTAAAAAAAACAATGAATTTAATTTAATAAATTAAAAAAAATAATTTAATTAATTTGATCAATTAAAAAAAATAATTTAATTTAATAAATTAAAAAAAATTATTTAATTAGTTTGATAANCCGAGCCCGCGGAAAAGTCTGAAATGTCCCAATTTCGTCTTAAAATATGCCGACACGGTATACTAGAAACGCGCAGCCGATTTTCATGAGACTAAACCAGTCGGGGGGCTGGTCTGTCATGAGACTGGTTACACGCGCACTCAGCCCGCTTCGCGGGGCTGCTCTATCATTGGACTGTTTATACGCGCATACTCAGCTCCGTTTAACAGGGGGCTCAGTTTATAAGGTCACAAGGTGATTGAGTTTTGTTAAGTTGCGGGAATATTGTTAAATTTAGTAGACAGTGCGTGGGCGGAAAAGCTGACGCGATATGACTGTTAAGTTAAGGGCATTTTGTTAAGTTTAAGGGCGTTAAGTTCCGTAGACAGGCGGTGTACTTTGTAAACAACGGTAGTGACCCTTCTTTAAATTTTTTTTAAATAGAAAATTATCTTATATTCAAGGAAACGTGGGACGACTGGGCGAAACGAAAGGCCACTACCAGAAAATGCAACCACGAAGGCAGAAGAAATAAAAAAGAAAACGAACGAAAGGAATATCTTGACCATCAAAACGACGTCTTGATAATTATATTAAAGCTCAGGTAAACACCATAATTTCATTAAGTACAACTACAGTGAGGGTGGTTATAAGGTTAGCTGGGCGAGTTATCTCGAAAACCAGTAACTAAACATGCTTCGTCGTAATGAGAAAAAATGTATCAAAACGGATACATGATGGTTGCTCTCGGCATAAGCGTTGGTACTGCTGTCGGAGGCTATTTTATTGGTGAAGCATCATCACAAGCATCAATGGAGGAATTAAAAGCCCAAGTAGAAGCTAACGAAAAGGCAATTTTGGCGCTCAATCAGGCTGTTGAAGTGACGGAGACTAATTTAATGCAAATTTCAAAATTATTGGAATTAGACCCAACAATTGCGTTAGTTGGCGATACACGTCTCCCGTTTGAGATTCGTTTTGCTGCATCTCATGTCACTTTTCAACGAGGAAAACCAAGCACTGCGTTAGATGTAATGAATACATTGCATATCTCTCAGTTGAACACAGCCGAGTTTGCCAAGTTTAAAAGTCGCGTTTTGACGTTACAAAATGCCCGACTGCCGTTAGGAGACACCTTTCTCTTAAGCGTGAGAGCACAATGTATGGCCCTACAAGCGAATTATGGTAAAACGTCAAGAAACATCAAAGACTATTGCAATCAGCTTGCTTTCTTTGCTACTAGATGGGACACCGGGTTTTCGTTGAATGATATCGGGTTAACATATGAAGATGTAAATCAAACGATGGTTCATTCGATTATTTANGTTGGCCAAGTTTAAAAGTCGCGTTTTGACGTTACAAAATGCCCGACTGCCGTTAGAAGACACCTTTCTCTTAAGCGTGAGAGCACAATGTATGGCCCTACAAGCGAATTATGGTAAAACGTCGAGAAACATCAAAGACTATTGCAACCAACTTGCTTTCTTTGCTACCAGATGGGACACCGGGTTTTCGTTCAATGGTATTGGGTGAACATATAAAGATGTAAATCAAACGATGGTTCATTCGATTATTTACAGTTTTCAACTATCAATCCGATTGGTACTTCCGAAATTGGAACAATTTTCTGTACACACTCACAATTTCGACATGTTCCACCAAAACTCGAAATCCCAGCGCGAAAGACTCGAAGGACTGCGAATATGACTATCGAGCCGATCGAAAGTACAAAAAATGTGTTTTTTCGAATAAAAACGACAAACGATCAGTTTTCGAAAATCAACTCGAACGCTGAAGCAATAAACCAAACATTGAAATTGACCTCGGAGCATCTACATCAGAAAATCAACCGAGGAAATAGCACACTGTCTCATTTGTCCACCATATTGAATAAAGTACCAGGTCAAATCGGCGAAAAAATAGNTGGACACAGTTACAAGATCATACAATCAATTTTTACCGAGAAGCATTTTACCGTACGATGAATGCCTTCATAGCATTAACAATGGAACAATGTCCGATTCATGTGCTATTGATAATTTATCAATGCACAGAACCTGTGTTGGAATGGTCGCAGAAACATTTGTGATCGTGGCGCTTTTTGAACCGTCGACCGTGCATTTTGCACAAAAAAGTCATC
>SCLG01000953.1:0-23143 GCA_004367875.1 Oikopleura albicans
GGCAGCGGTTGTAGAAAAATGTTTACAATACCTCCTACTTTTTTTTAGTTTTATTTTACAGACTCCTAAATAGAAGATTTAACTGGGGGGAAGTTCAGAAATAAAAAGTTAAGCAGCGCTTTTAGTAACTTTTTCTTCAGGTGCTGAGATGAGATTGCCTAGCTTTTAATTAGACTAGGTCAATCAGTTCCGGAAAATCCATAGCAATCGGTAACGCCAGGGCAGCCATTTGATCGCACAAGTTCTCCGTCGGTCGGGGGTATTTCTAAATACAGTCGCGATGACTCTATTCAGTGGCCAGCGTCAGCACATCGCAAAAAAAGAAAAGAAAAAATCCAAAAAAACTGTTTTGGCTTTCTCCCTTTTTGAATATTTACCTTCATACTTATTGAATATTTTCCACTGATTTTCAATAAATAATTCATCTATCAAATTTTCCAGCGCATTGACTTGTGTGAATAAAAAGCTTGTTCCAGTTAGCCAGTTGATGCGCTCCCATTTGTTGAGTTCTTCACCTTTATGGATTTTCATATTTATTTTGACCCATAACTGTAACCAGTCTAGTTGCACCAAGCGGTTAAAGAAAACTTCTTCCATATCTTTACAGCAATGAGCATTAAGCATCTTGGCCATGATTTTACATCCATGTAAATACTTAGCTTTATTATTTGCCAGATTTTGATGCAAAAAGCGTTGTGCGACACTTGAAACTAGAGCATTTGCCCATTTTTTATGAATTTGGAGGCATTTACGGCTAATTGCATTTTTTGTCCAATATGCATAAATAATCATCAATCCACCCATAAGGCTCATTCCAATATAAATTAGCTGATTTTTTCCATCGCAATCCATTCTATATGATTAGGGTTAGGCTGAGAGTAATGTACCGTGGGAAAAAAATAACGCCTTTTCATTGGCGCGCTACGCTGAAAATAACGCCATTTGATTGGCTGCTTCGTTTATCCTCACCAAAACAACTTTTTTTCGTATGATTAATGGGAAACATTATATCAAATTTGTAAGCAAATTAATAATAAAGAGAAATTATTTTATATGTTACATAATCCTATTTTATACCACTACAATTTATATTTGTGCGGACCTTATAAAATTCCCACATATTTATTCATGTGCTGTTACTTTTATTTTATTTTAAATAATAGATTTTTACTTTCGAATTATCATATTTTTATTCGATTTTTTAAGTGAGTTGTCAACAATAATATATATTTTTTACGTATATTTTTGAATATGTTTGTTTTAAACGTAAGAAAAGAAATATGTATATTTTTTTATTAATAATGTTTAATTATATTTGTTTGAGACATAAATGTTTTATGTTATATTCTACTCACTTTTCATCTGTTCCAAGTTCGGTATTATTTGACAACCAGTCATAGTTGTACTTAACAGTCATCTTGTAAATTGTACTAAATACATGTATTTTTATTTTTAGATAAAAATTGTGTGGGAGAGTCCGGCGTGTATAAATAATTGCTTTTATAACTACAGGTGAATCATCTTACTGTTACAATAATTATTGTAAGGTCAACGCGATTAAGGGTATTATTTTTTTCTTAATAAGTAAGGGGTTGGTTATAAGGTTAATTAGCCAAAAACTCTGCAGAGGTTGATAATCATTTTCCTCACATAAGTTTGTTTCATTTTTTGTACCTGGGGGTATGATTATAAGGTCAAACAAATGACCACTGTATGGTCAAGCTATTCTTTTCGCAATAAGGTCAGGTCAATTTTTTGAACTATGTGTTTTGGGAAAAACCTTATAAATTTTATAAATTTTATTATTTCTTAACTCTAAACATATGGTGTTATTATACGACCTTATGATCATATTTTATTCTTGTTATTATAAATAATGGTTTACCTGAATAGTCTCACAACGGTTTTTTTTATATTTTGGCGAATAAATCTCTATTTTAGTTGGTATTTTTTTGTTCGTAGAGCTGGGTAGTGGGCTTCTTTTTGATTCTAATCGATTTTTAGGTTAATTGTTTAGATTGGGAGACAAACTAATCATTTTATTTTTAGAACGAACCATTTTGCGCCGTTATTGCTTGAATCAAAACGAAGAAAACGAAACCGTAATTTAGGTAAGAAAATACACAGATCATAATAATTACCTTATAACTACTTATTATTCGCTATTAATAGCACGTGCTTAACACCTCTGCATTTTTTTGTAACTAGAAATTTATGCAATCGCTATTATGTAAAAAGCTATGTTCAGAAATTGTTTACCCTTTTTCCAATTTATATGACTTTTTTTTATCTTTATAGAGTATGGAAGTCCGTCGACGAGTTGGTGCTGTAGCTATGGAAATTGCAGCTATTTTAGACCGACAAATAGAAGAACGTTTGGAGTTTGAGTGGAATTGGGAGAACTATACATTGATGGCGGAAGAACTGTATATTATTAATCGACCGTTTTTGCGTATTTGTCACGACATGTTTTGGCACACTGCGCACTTAACTTTTTTGTCAATTAACGATGTGGACCATATTTTGGACCGCTTTTGGGTACACATCAGACATTTTCGTGTAGACACAGCCAATTTTGTTTGGAGTTTGGGGGTAGTTGACTTATCCCGGAGATATTTTACTACAATGGTCATTTTGAATTTGGAACGGGCTGGTATTCATCATGACTTAGAGGCTATGGAACGAATTCTAGCCGTTGTTGAGCGTCGTTACAATAGATTTGTGGGACCTTAAGTGATTAATTTGATGGTTGATGCATAATGGTTTATGCAAGAAAGTGTTTTTTGTAGATATTATTTTTTGGTTCAAATGCAATTTTTCAATTCACTGCGACAGTTTTTCTTCAACATTTGTTAAAACGTACACTTTGCGTATTATTCCTATCTGCCATTGCAATACTATACCTGATGCCTTTTGCCCTTTCTATCTTGAATTTTTGTAATTTAAATATGTAATAACTTGTGTTTTTTTTTTATTTTATTTTTAGATATGGTTGCTGTCAGTCCCGTTTTTGACCCTGGATTTGATGGGCGCTTGGTTGAATATCGACGACTTTTGCTATTGGTGGTGGTGCATCATGAAAGCTAAGTTTCAAATATACAAATTAAAAAGTATATCTTATAAAAGATTTTCCAGATTTTATATGGGTGTGCATAATGAGGGTTTTTTTTCCAGAAGTTTATTTCATTTTAATTTGAGATTTAAATTATTGAGCAATTTATTTTGTATTCTGTAGCTGCCTTGTAGACTATAAGGTAGCAGTTATAAGATTATAATTAGTTTTTGTTTCTGCATTATAGGAAATTGAATATATGAAATTGAATTAAGTGCAAAAGTTCGTTTTGGGGGAGCTGATCGTATATTTTTACCTGATCAGTACAATTTACCTCGACATATTCGTCAACATATAACAATGCTTACAAGTTAAGTTACTAGTATTCTTCTTTATATTATATTTAATAACTCATATTATTTTCTTAGTGATTTCGAAGATGGAAGCATATGATGATGTTCAGTATTTGGAGTGCATTTTGCGCAGTCTTTTGGCGTTCAAACGCAAGAACAAAAGTCAAATACCGTGTTACATTTACGAATTAGATCAGGCCGTTGCAATTTCAATTCAGGGTTATGCTAGCACTTTGAAGATTTATACGTAAGCCGCCTGGTATATTCTCTTTTACATTTACATTTTTTTATTTTTTAGTGAGAGTGTAACTACTGCCCGTGACCAAGTTAAAACTCTTATCACTTTAGCCAGCTTGATTCAAACTGTCTGACTTAACAAATGTTTGATAACGATTATTTTTGTATTTTATTTTTTACATTTTTTTGTAAATTTTATGTCTTATAGAGACTTATAAGGTCGTCGGTTATGGAAGGTGCAGCTGAGAATCCACCGTAAGGAGTATTTTTTGTTTATTAAATTTTTATTTATAAACTAAGGGGACAAGACCTTAACGCACAAGTGGCGGAATTGCGAAGAGTTGTTAATTTGGTGAAGGAAGAGCTGATTTCGGTAAAATGTCATATAAATTCTGGCATGTAAAATAGTTTTCATGAAACAGTCACTATCATATGCATGAATATTCTTCAGCTAATTTTTTATTATTACACACCTATGGTATATATAAGGTCTTGGTTATCAATTTATTTTCCTGAGAGTTTCCTTTTTTTGGTGTTTTTTTTTCAGCTGGATTACACAAGCATGCGGTTTTACGATTTATTATGAATTACTAACTTCTATTTAAGGTCAAGCCTTGTTTGTCTACCCTAGAAGCACGTACTAACGCTTCCCGTGTTGATTGTGAGCGCATGCTTTTGGAGTTTGGGTCCCTTTTGACCAAGTCAAAGGAGTTTCTGAGTGCTACATTGGCGGCGCAAGATAAACGGATCAATGATTTTGGGACACGAGATGAGGAGAAAGCACGACGCATGGCTGGGGCACAACAAAAGCTGGTGGCTAACTTAGCGGAGGTTGTCAAGGAGTTAGAAGAGATGAAACGTGAAGGAGTTGGTTCACATGTAAGTTTTTTCACTTTTTCTGTTATTTGAGTAACTATTATTATAGTATTCATATTTGGTATAAGGTCAATATTTAGTATAAGGTCAACTTATTATTTCCTAAATTATTTATTACTAGGCTGAAGATCGCATTGTTATTCGTGTGGAAACATTTATAAAGCGAATCACCGGTCAAATGGAACGTATGCAGTTATCGTTTGAGGAATTGGGAGCTCGTTTTGTAGGTTTGACATCGGATTTTACCGTGGGGCAACAAGACGAAATTTCAAAAGTAAGCGGTCGAGTTGATGATGTGAGTGACGCAATTTGTACTTTAAAGACTCAATTTGCAGAACTCAATGGAGATCCCGAGGGCCGAGATAATGGTGAAGAGGGAATGCCTTTATCCCTACCAACAATTGTTACTACATTGGGTTTAAGGGTAAGTGTTTCAGATTCAGATTATGTTAACCCATATTATGTTATTATTTTCTTAGATGGATCGTGTGGAAAAGAACATTCATGCTTTGGGCGAGAGTCTCGGACAGAATGGCGGGGCATTTGTGACCAAGGATGTCGTCGAAGGAAAGCTGAGCGATATTGTGTCCGACTATAAAATTTCGCTCGGTACTGTTCGCGCCGATATCATGGAGACTGTGTCTGATGTTTCCATGTCACTCAAGGATACCCAAGTGAAGCTCAATCGAGGCCATATTGGTTTTTCGGACAATAAAGAGTCTACAAGCGGCCTTATCGATGGTAAGTTTAATTTAATTTATTATTTATAAGGTCAATTAATATAAAAGTGATAAGGTGTGAAAACAATTTCTTCGATTTATAGTAACTTCAAGTTTTTTTTTAAATTTAGAAATATATTTTATCATTTAGAGATAAATCCAATTTCTCATATTTACTATTAGATTTTAGCTATTTCAACTGTAAAATTTCGTGACTTGTAAATAGTACTTTTGATTATTTCACCACATATATTATTTTTTACACTTTCTAATCACTTATTTTTGACGTTTTCTAGTAGCTTTTTTTTAACTCTTTTTTTTTTAGATTTTAACGGTCCATTCAACGTTGCACGACCAATTGTAGAAATACCTGCTGGCTTACGTTCAAAACCTAACGTTGAGGTAATGTCTTGTGCGACTTTGGTGGGTGCTGATAAGCAGATTTTGCCTGTGGAGCAGTTCGCCAGTGTATCAACCTTGTATGCGGCAACAATGGCGGGCGAAGATACTTACGTGCAAGACCATCTACACTGTCCAGCCTATGCTCCTATGCCCGATGTGGTTAATGTATTTAAACATCCCGACTTGACCTGGTAAGTTATGTTAAATCATACAAAATATTATATCCCAGAAAGAAAAAATTTTTTTAAAAAATTTTGTTCCAAATTATTCTATTCCAAATTTCAAATTATCAAGAATTCAAACTTCAAAATTTTAAAGAAATAATTTTTCCCAATTATGCGAATCGTTTCGAATCGTTTTTTTGCGATTATTTTATGAATCCTAATAACCATTTCTTTGTTTTTAGCTCTGATTTGGTATCCTACCATAACCGTCTTTGTGATGCCTTGAAGTCAATGAGCGCTGTTTTTGATTCCAACTATTTGGAAAACCACGAACTGGCGAATTTGCTTGGCATTCCTTTTGTACAAGCTGGTTTAGTGCGTTTACGCCGTGTACTTGCAAAAGGTAACATTTTATACTTGCATTTTGATTAAATATTTAGGTGTCGGTTATAAGGTCATATATAAAAAATGACTATTATTTATGAATAATATTTAATATTTTCATTATTAGGCGAGAGTCGACATTTCCATGTTCGTCGATGTCGTCAGATGATTGCCCATGGCCGTAGACGATATGTCGGACAGTTACGTGCTTTAAATCTAGCCCGTGAACGGGCTGAGTTTACTTCCGTGGATATCTCGGATATACTTGCGAAGAAGAATTCAGAGATGGCCGTCAATTCTATGGATGCAGATGACCCAGATACGGTAAGTTATATAGCCTATAGTTAAAAATACATTTGTTTAAATAGTATATAATATAATTATATTTATTTAGATAAAAATAATATTGAGATTTAAGTTAAAATTTATATTTTAGTTGACAACGGATGGTCGATTTGTTCAGTATTCTACTGGTATAACTCCAGTCCAGGGTAAAGAATTGGGTTCTGAGCTGGTCGAAGAAGCGGAAAACTTGGCGCAGACACCAGAAAATGAAACGGAATTACGTCCTGTAGCTCTACGTGAAAGTCGCCTTACCAAAAAACGTCGTCGGTTAGATGATTCATCTTAATTTTGTAGCTTGAAAGTTCAGACAGTTCATTGAAAATAAATACCGATTGTTCATGATATTTCCTATACACATCGTGTAGGTTTTATCTTGATGGAACGAGATATACCTTATACCCTTTAATATAATGTAATTCGGGTCTTTTGTGTCATACAGGAGACTAACTGAATTTATATTATATTTTTCGTTTATTGTTTTATCGAACTCTAGAAAGTTTTGTATTACTGGTGAGTTTTATTGTATTTTGCTCTGATTGTGGGTACAGGGGTTAATTTTAGCGATTTTCTAGAATTATTTCTGATTTTTGTGATTTTCCCAATTCAGTTGCTTTTTTTTATTTGTAAAAGATGAAGGAATAGTATAAGAGATAAATTATAGAACGATATTTTTACATTATTTTTTTAAGTTTTTCGAAAAAAGTCTTTGTTTTTATTCCAGAGGCACACATACACCTTTTATTTATAAAAAGTTTGACTGAAAAGAATTTTTTTTAAAATTTTGAAGAATTTTAAATTTTTGTAAGGTGTTTAGGAATTTTTATCTCTATATAAAGTTGAAAAACCTTGTAATAACGGGGTCATTAGTTGATAATGACCAAGCTTTTCGCGTGGTTAATTGTGATGGCGTTAACGCTTCAATTTCGAACGAGTGGAATTTCATAACAGGACACAGTCTTGTTAAATTATTGACTCTGTACCTGGGTGGCGACTTAAAGTTGCTAGATTTTTTCCGCAAAGAACTTTTGGCTTTGGAAAATAAACCATTTGTTGGCAATAAAGAATGGCAACACTTTTTTGCTAGCATTTCAGGGTTATTAGAAATGGCAAAATGGCCATCTGACGGGGAATATGATAATGATCGTAAGCTTGCATCGTTAAAAACGGTGATTGGTCATTATTTCGGCAAGGACTTACCCGAGGGATTATGTTTGTCTTCGACCTACCCTGATGTAAGTAAACACTGAACTAGCAATAGAATATAAATGTCTTAATTTCGGAATTAATAGCATTATAATTCATGTATTTATTTTTGAAAAATGAATATAAGGTCGACGAAATTAGACCTTATTTTTGCGGGGAGTTATTATTGTATTTATATTCATTCAATGACTTAGTGTGATCATATTTTGAAGAATATTTATATTTGGTTATAAGGTCTTCTAAGGCAATATTTTACATGGACGCTGAGGTCTTATAAAATTCAGTCTCAAATTTTCCTAATAACTTCATTGTTAGGATTTGGCTACTCAATTTGACGTGCAATTGGTAATAAAAGTGGTGTCGTTGTGTCAATTTCACGTTTCCAGCGACTGTGTACCTTTCAAGTTCTCTGGTGCAAATTTGGTTATCGACCGTGCAAATTTGGAGCAGTTAACTTTTTTGCGTCAACAGGTTAGTTTTAAACATAACTTCTAGGGCGATTATTGTTATAAAATATTTTCCAAATATTATTGTACAACTGAGTATATCTTATATACCACTCTTATAAAAAATTTTTTTTTCTCACAAATTAAAATTAAATTTGATTAGTGCGGCAAAATGTTTTTGCATAAAGACCAACGCGACGGTCCTGGTGATATTCCCGACTTGTCGGCTAATGAGGTGTTGGATCGTTTTCGAGAACATGGAATGACGGATGCTTTTTGGGCTAGCGTTATACCTAGCAAGGTACGTTATAAATTTATTTCATAATCTAATTTGGCCATATGTAATTCATGCAAAAAGTCATTGAATTTATACAAAAAATTCTTTTTCAACAAGTCTTAACGGTCAAATAGAAATTGTTTTTAGTACAGAAAGATGGAAAAAACATTTATATTTTTTAGATACGGCGTGAAATGGCGACCTACGGAATTGTTTTAAATGGTGAGAAGTGCAATGCGTATTTAGCTCCTTATGGGCACTCGAAAGGGCAGCTGTTGGAAGGGCGTGACGTTATGACCGCCCGATTCAAAGTCGCAATGTTCCCTTCACGCGAATCGAATTACAATTGGTCATTGTTTTTGGTAAGTAAAAATAACACAATTACTCTTATATTTTATTATTATGTATTTTTATGAAACATGTTTAGATGGTTAATCGTATGTCATACTATGATGGCACTTGCAAGCATGGTTGCGGTTATGGAAATTCGAAAAATCCGCTTTTCTGCGGCGAATTGAAATGCCTACGCGATATTTCAGGACCAGTTTTTTGAATAATATATTATATAAGGACAGTCCGGTAACATATTATAAGTCATATATTAAATTTTCAATTATTATTATAAGGTCAACTTTTTGGAAAGTCACTGTTAGTTTATATTATAACGTATTTTTATTGGAAATTTTAAATACATTTTTTATATCTGACTAATTTTTGAAAAAATAGTAACAAATTAAATTTTTAAAAAGTGTGAGATTACTCAATATTTTACAGAAAAAAAATTTTTTTGAGTACAATTTTTTTATTAAATTCAGTTTTTGTAAAAATTAAGAACTTTATAAAACATATAAGGTTACTCACCGTTAAAAATTGAATATTTTTTATTAAAAACTATCTACAGGCTGTCTTTACAAGAGCTCGACTTTTATGCTGGGGCATCCAACTTTTCGTAACATGGTTCCCACTGCCGACTTGAATTTAATGCCAAATGTAGCGTTAAAAATGGTTGGTATGATAAAAATGATGCTTGAAATTTCGGAAGGTGTTTTGGATAACAAAGCACATGCTTGGGTTTACAGTTCAAAATATGGAAACAATAATTGTTCTGTATTCCTTTCCAATCGGGATCATAATGATGTTGGCACTTTTTTCTTCGTCTGCGTTGGCTTAGGTGGTCATTCAGCATCGGAGAATTTCCCAGGTAAACTGTCTTATACATTACTATTTAGTTTGTTTGATAAAAAAATATGATTACTACTACGTATACTGTATACTCAAGGGTAGGGTTATAAGGTCGCATTATATAACTTCTATATGGTCAACTCATTCTTATAATTTGTAAAACTTCTATAAGGTTAAGTCATTTTATAAGGTCAAGTCGCCTATAAGGCATCTTTTTCCATTAAGTTCAAGTTATTTTTTTGTCTCTTATAAATATCAGATTCGAGTCGTTATTAGCTGTGAAATTTTAACATGAAATTTTAACGTATATCATATAACTCTTTCCTTTTTTAGCTTCTTTTTGGGCAGTGAGCCAAATAATGAATCGAGCGGGGATTGATTTCAATATCAACGAGGACGGAACGAATGTGATTGTGGACTATCGTTTGGTAAAATCGACTCATGTCGAAATTCTGAGGGAAGTTGGAGTGGAGTTGTTGTCGGCTATTTCGTGTCGTACAGAGACTAGTTTGTAAGTCGTAGCTTTTATAGAGTTATATGTCTTAGTTTACAACTTGTCATATTTTATTTCTTTTTTCCAATGACCAAATTATTATTCTTTTTTTTTATTTTTACGCATAAAAACTGATTATATAATAAATAGTGATATACGAGTATTTTATTTAATACCTGTATGGTCGTCTAATTCAAAATTGTCACACAGGTTTTATGTATCTCACATATTTTGACCAGTAGTTTGTCCATCTGATTATTTTTTTATATATTTTTTTCTACATTTTTGATTACGCTGGCCCGGTGTAAATGTGTATAAGCAATTTTTGTTTGTTTTTTTATTAGAATTTGTTAAAATTGTTTTTTACCGTAAAATTTACTTTATAATTTATTTTGTTTTAAGGTACTATTACGATTCGGCGCGATGCGAAGGGGATTTTGGCTTAATGAAAACTCCAGAGGAGTTCGATCTCGCGGGTGCGGCTGGTAAAGATTTTTTGCTGGGCTTAGAGGAAGGAGCAATGAAAAAATCAGTGGAATTAAAAACAGCATGGGAAGATGCTGTGAAAAATAATTTTGGCTTGGGTGTCCATACTGGCAATAAGGGTCGATTTGTTAAGGAATTCAAAAAAGATTATGTTTCGGTAAGTACTTTCATAAAGTGAGATTCACATAAAATCTTACTATACTTTTTTTTATTTTACATTTTCTATAGTGTTTGAATCGTGGTCTTTTGGTTGGTAAATTGTCGAGCGAGGACGTTGATGATCTACATGTGTTTTGGTCTCAGTTAAACACAGCTGCTCATAACAAAGGGGTACGGACTATTACCTTATACGATTATAAGGTCATTACTCAACGGAGTACTTGCAAGGAGTGTATTCGTTCCGATTGTTTTGTCAATCGCACTTCGTTAACGGCTATGGAGCACGTTTTGGCAAATTTGGAATTGAGCCATCTAAAGGTAATTTATATGATACATAGATTAAAGATAGTAATTAAATATCAAAGATCTTTTTTTTGTATTCGTTTTTTTGAAAATAGAGATCTTTTTTTTATAAGTGTTTTTTTTTTTGACATTAATTAAAAAGATTAAAAATCCGGTTTTTTTATGTTGTTTTTTTTCACTTTTGACATGTTCAAAAACATCTATTGGCGGTTATTACAATAAATTTTGTAGTAATTTATAGGTGGAAAATCTAGATAACTTATGTGCGTATTTTATAGGTTTTATGTACCTCAAAATTGGCTCAGTTGGAGGCAAAAAATATCGGCGAGTGCGACGACGGTGAGGACGATGATGGTGAGGACGATGATGAAGAAGGCGACGAGGCAGTCCGCGTTGGGCAAACCGAATTTTGTGATTGGCTCTCGTTGTCAGACGCTTTGTTGGGTTATGAGGACACTTTCGATGGTCGCAATGCGTTCGTTTCGGTTTACGAAAATTGGCAGAAAATGGAGCATTGCTTGGAGTCGGGTTTGATTGAGATTTCTGAACTAACATGTTACTTTATACATTTTATATGAAGTACTATTGTACTTTCCAAAAATTCAAATTACAGATTTAGCTTAAGAGCGTAAACGTACCTCTAGTTGCCTTAATCGTACATTGGTATCAGTGTAGATTAGGTAATTAGATTAGCTTATCATGAATTTTATGGTAATTGTTTATATTTAGAGTCCAGTTTGTTTGAGGTCCTTGATGGTTATGGTTTTGATAAAGATACAGTTATGTTTTTATTCCAGTTGCGTTTGTCATTTACAGAGGGGCGCATTTGGACTTTAAACTGGTCAAAGGTGAATGAGGATTTTCCGATTTTCGAACAAAATCGACTCGAGGATATTCTTCTCAGTTAAGTTACAAATAAAAACATTTTGCTTGTTAAACATTTTGTAAGAAATCTATTAAATTGGGTACTTTTTACTGGTATTAGTTATAGATTACCTTATAGCTTTTAGCCCTTTTTTCTCAGTTTTATTATCAATTTTTAAGTTTTGCCATATACTATAATGTGAAGATTCTAGGCATGACATGTTTTTATTTGATTATAGCGAATTACCTACTGTGACTGCTGTTGATGTCATTTTGGGCCGTGCAGGTCGTCGTTACAAGTTTTGCAGTACAAAGAATGTACCCTTCTGTTTCAACTCTGGCTACTGGCTCTAAACAATTATAATTTTAAAATAAATTACCAATTTGAACTGTACTAAGTGTTGTTTTATTATTGTGTGCCTGAGAGTTAAATTATTTTGGTACAGTTTTGAATTATTTAATATGTTCTATTTTATTTTATCCAAAATGTAAATTCCCGATGATCGTGGGGAGGACTAAAGTCAACTTCTGTGAAGATTTGGACTCCAAAAGAAGTAACATATCAAGTCCGGCTATTCCGGTAAGTTCTTGAAAATCAATACCATTAATTTTGGGGGCTTTCTCAAGCTTAGAAATTTGATTTTCCAAGGTTTCTGAAACAATTTGGATAGCCAATGTAGTTTTTTCAAGAAAATGTGTAGCTTCTGCAACAGTACTTAGAAATACAGATTTTTTGTCAATGTAATCAAATGTGTCAAATATCAAGTTGGCAACGTTGATAGTAAAATTAAATTTGTCTTTCGGAGAAAGAAATATTTTTTCCAGCACATCTTCTGCGTCTTTTTTGAGAAGCCATTTCGAAATTTTTTCCCATATATTTTGGACATCTCCCCGAAACATTTTTAACCATTCATCGTCTGTAACCATTTGATTGCCTGTGTTAAAAGTATCACCCAGTAACTGTTTGAGACATGAATTGATGTCAAATATTGCAACCATGCGGTTAACCGTATTTTCTTGCGTTTGATTCATTTTGACCGGCTGTTTTATAATATTCACGACTTCATTGAATAACATGACTTTTTTACAATCCATTTCTAAATTATGTATAAGGTCACGACTACGTCACTTATTCTTCATGATTTTATGTAAATATAGGGTCCAGTGCACAAAAAAATAATAATAACTTAAAGTGTACAGTAATGGGTTTTTTTTTAGGTTTTTTTTTTGATTTTTGATTTTAATACCAAAGAAAAAAGAGAGAGAAAAAATTTTGTTTATTGAAATTGTATGTCCAAAAATTGTGACACGTTAAGTGCGACGTCCTTTTGGAATGGGATATTTAGGTAATAAATATCCCTCTTTTGATCATTAGCTAGCGCTGTGGCGCATTTTTCACGACAGCATGAAGAGTACGTAACAATTTGTTGTAATATTTTTTCATTATTTTTTGCCGAATTTTGTAATGCCGCATCAATTTTGGAAAAAATGAAAGTTAAATTGTTAACCACAGATTTTTCAAGCTTAGTCAGTTTGTTCATATCAGGGGTGTGGCGTTGTATTTCCATTCGGGAAAACATTTCTTTAAGGGCGATAAGGTCTTGATGGGCTGTATCAATCCAGTGGGGGAAAGTAACATGATTTTCCGGGGTGGGGAAAAGATTTCGGCCATATTTAAAGTAATTATAATAAAAAGTCTTATTGAAGGCTTTAAAATTATTTTCAGAGGGAAATTTTGATGCAGAAAACACGTCAAAAATGAGATCGATGAGTTTGCGAGCTTCGACTTCATCCCGCGATTGCATTTTGGTAACAATTTGAAGAATTTCCGTCATTTGTCGTAACCATTCTTCTGGGTCATATGAAGACGTCTTGTAGGTTTGTAATTTTTGAAATACTAAACCATTATTAAGGGCAACCTTGGCTTTCGTGTCAACAACTGACAGAATTTGTTGTAAATTCTTGGCGTGTTCAAGCTTGTCGGTGGTGTAGATCTTTATTAAACCGGTAATTTTTTGACGATTATTTGCGCAATCCTTATTTAGGCATAATTGAGCATCGTCAACAGTAACGTCACTATGCATGGTGGTGGAGGCATCTTTTTGCACGGGAGTTACTTGAACTGCGGTAGAGGTGGTTTCTAAATAAAAATTGATAGGGTTTGTATTTCTTATTATTTTTTTATTTTTTTATTATAAGGTCTAGTCTAAGTTTTGTTACGAGATCTAAAAAAACTTATGATCTTAATATACAGTTCTTTCTAATATGTTAAAAAGATAGGGGTTTGGTTATAAGGTCAACTATTTATTTCGCTGTAAGGTCAAGTCAGTTCTTGCGCTAATGTTTAGTTAGTTTTACATGGTAAATTCTATCACTTAATGGTAAATCCTACCAATTTTTGGTAAATCATATCACTTTTTTTACAGTGCCTTTGTTGGTTTTGGCAATTTTTAATTAATATTAATTATCCGGTTACTTTTTCTTGGTAAAACATTTTGTTTTTTTTCCTACCATAATCATTTTAACTCCCTATAATCTTTTTTTTATTTATTTTTTTAAACCATGATCTGAAAGTCGAGTTTATGCTATTATGATAGACATTCTATGATTCATAATATATTTTTTAGGATCTAAAAATCTACCTTTGATTTTGATTTTTTTGTTTGGACTTGCTTGGTTACGTGCTTCGAGATCTAATTGCCGTTTTACTCGGTCATTTTGTAGCTTCTCCGGCGTTATAGTTTTTGAAGCATCAATATTGTACCGCGTTTGGGCATGGGTGATCCAAATTGTTTTTAGGTCAGCGTATGGCGGATCAAAAGTGAAATGTCTATTAGATGCTCGATTAAACAAAATAAAGTCCTTGTTATGGCCCTTATGCTGGCCATTTTTTACAACGTTCAGCAAGTTGACATTGTTTCGATTTTTCACATCGTATATGCATTCCGCAACTTCAGCGCGCGCCAGGGTGACTTTTTTCAAGAACTGCTGATATTGAGAATACAGCTTAATTTCATACAACTGAGTAATTGCAAGATGAGCGTCATCGTTCGTGCAAATAGGGGATGAGGTGTCTCTTCCACCATTTCTGGATTCAATTATACCAGAAATTTTATTGTCAATAATCCATATTTTTATTAGGAAATCAATGGGCATCAGGTACAATACATCTTTCATCACAGAGACGTCACGCGGCTTCCCAATCTCATACTTCCATGCGCAGCCCGAATTTCGAAAAGTTATGAACCGTCGATGGTATCGTGTGGGCCAATCAAGTTCTACAAAATTAGGTATTATTTTCAGCTTGTGTTTCATAAGTTCTAATAGCGTTAAGTAATTTATCATGGTAATAAATTGCACCGTTTTCAGGGATTAAATCCATATTATAGTTATCATATTTATTCTCACGCGGCGTATTGTAGTCATAGTCATCATTTATCCAATCATTAATCACATTTATTATGTCAGGGATATTATATTTTTCAAGTTTTTTGGTAATCTGTTTGTATAGTATTTCTTTATTTTTTGGGTCAGAGTAATTCTTGCAATAATTACAGTCTTTTTCTTCATTTAATTTATGCTGACACTTTTGTCCGTAATGCTGCCTAATAATTGTATCAAATTCAGGGGTACCAAATGTTTGTTTTGCATTTGAGGGTAGATTATTAAAAATTTCGAAAGCAGAAAACGGAAACGTATTTTTAATGATTGTTTTTGGTATATGTTTTAATGAGATATTTGGAGCTAAAGTAGGTATACGTTGTTGTTTTTCCAAATAATAATTAAACTCTTTCCCTGGGTTAAGCGTTGTTCGAGTTACTGGCCCATATCGTTTTTGAAATTTTTGTCCATTATTATATGTTATACTTTTGGTCAAAATGTCATATAAAACTACTGGTTTTTCAGTGGATATAATACGATTTAAATGGGTTAATAATGCTTTTTCGTGCACATTATTTATATTTAACCATTCCGCATCAGCTAACAATCTTGCTTGTGAGATTTTGTCACTAATTTTAACCCCTGTGATCATGCGTATAGTGTTGTTGAAGATCACTTGAATAGAACGGTATTGGCTACATTTGAGCCGGGGTAGGACATCAATAAGGTAATTAAACATTCCAAAATGCAAACTGTTAGC
The DNA here is from genome assembly GCA_004367875.1 of Oikopleura albicans. Taxonomy (NCBI): domain Eukaryota; kingdom Metazoa; phylum Chordata; class Appendicularia; order Copelata; family Oikopleuridae; genus Oikopleura; species Oikopleura albicans. The sequence goes on from SCLG01000953.1 coordinate 16,087, forward strand.
TAGTTTTAATAGCTGTTTTTTGTTGTCATAATGTAACAAAGTCCTCATTTGCGCCTGCTGGTGGAGAAATTTATTTGTCAATTTTTTAACATGTAAATCATTGGATAAATCAGAACATAACTCATATCCTAAAATACGCGTATGATCTGTAAATTTGATTAAACCATAATTGGTTTCAAGAGATGTGGGTCTATTATCATGTAATAGTTTCTTACCTATTACCATTCCAACTGACTTGTCCGGTGATAATGAAAGACTGAGGCCCTCTAAGTGAGTACCAACTTTATCGACAAACTTTTTTGCGCGTTGTAGGGCATCTTGATAGGTACTGCCAGCTATGGCGAGGGTAATATCGTCGGCAAACATGCAGCACTTAGCAAGTTTTTGATCTAAAAATATTTTTTTAATTCCATCAACTACTAAATTAAAAAATATTGGGCTCGTGGGCTCCCCTTGGGGACAACCCACACGCGGCAATTTAAATTTTTCAGATTTTTCCCCATTAGAAACGACTACACCATGTCTTTCGCGAAACATATTTTGAAAATATTTCATACCATTATCGGCCACAAACATATTAAGTACATGGAGTATCATATCGTAAGATAATCTTCCGAACGCATTACTTAAATCTAATGCTATCACGATGATTTTTTTATTGTAAAATTCAATATTGGTGTAATAGATTAAGGTGGCAATAGCTTGGCTGCATGAGTGGTGTTTGCGAAATCCAAACTGATTTTCAGAAAGTAAATTTTGTTTTTCAATATAGTCTGCTATACATGCCGCAACATATTTTCCTTGCATAGAGCAAAAAATGTTTGGGACTGACAAAAATCGTGTATTTTTGATTAAGGAGGGGTCTCCTTTTTTCGGTATGGGGGTAATTTTGTTACATAAAAACTCATCTGGGTAGTACCCATTAAGTGTGTTTGATTTTATATAATTGATAATATGTTTTCCAAATGAATCTGTCATTTGGCTAATAATTAGCCTATTTAAAGGTGTATTATGGCCACGCGTTTTGAGTTTTGTGGACATAAGGCATTTTTTAATCGAATTAAATTTGGTGGTACCTTCCCAAGAAAAATCGTAATCTTCGAATCTAAACTTACTTGTTGTGTTAGTGTTAATATGTTGTATGTGCGAAAAGTCACCAACGTTTTTAAGACTATCTAAGCCTTTGTTTTGTAAAGCCAAAAAATGTTTCACTAAGTCAGAAATGGAATGTACAACAGCTTTCGACAAGTTGGCTTTATTTGGTGGGTGAAGTCTGTTATGTATTTTATAAATATCATTTAGATCCAAAGTTTGATTGTCATATTTCTTGGTTTGATTAAATCTATGATCTCGTCTTAAACACCTTGTCAATTTATTTTTTATTACCTTGTATATAGCTTTATCGTGGTCTGTAGCGTTTCCGGATTTGATCAAATTCCAATAACGAGCACAAGTAATCTTAATAATAAAAGTGTCTTTTTGAAGAATCGGTTTAAACGGGTTTATTTTTGTAGTTCGAAGTGTTTCCGGAGATAAAACATTAAAAATATCAGATGTATGTTTATAAAGTAAGTCACTAAATTCATTTTCAGAGTTGGCACTGGTGGTTGAAAACGAATCGACCTGGCCGTATTTGAATTGTGTGACAGCTTGGAAGTTCGAACGGCTTGATTGGGACATGGACGGTATGATCACATTATCAACGTATTCTGAAAGGCAAAATGAAATATGTTTAACGTTATTTTCTGAAATATTTGGTCTATGAAAATAAGTAATTTGTCTGGTAAATTTACTCGTTTCTGTGTCAAGTTCAATACTCAAAAGTGTGTGTCCATTGTTTCTAATTAGATCTTGACACGTCTCATTTTGAAAATTTGGAGCAAATAAATTTTTCCCTAAAATTACATCAATTTGAGTACCATCTTTGTCACCAACAAAATTTGTTTTACCTCTTGTTAAATTTACATAATATTTTAATAGCGATTTGAGCATATTTACAAATTTTAACTCTTGTGGGTTTCGGGGCAAATGATAGACCGCATTTAGGTCGCCACATATAAGCGAACAATGTACATTTTGTTGAATATTTCTAACATTTTCAAACCATTCGAGATATTGGTTTTGAACGTCTATCACGTTATACGCTTGAGCTTTAACTCCCGGGTGAAATTTGTAGAATGCACAAATATTTATTTTATAATCATGATATTTGATATATATAGATGTAAAGGGCCCGTCAAGCGTTTTTTGTTTTATATAAGGTACCAAATAATCTCTAACGATTATTGCTGAGTATACCTCCATAATTTGTTTATTTGGGTTCATGACTGGTTCATGATAATATATGTGAAACCCATTTGGGATGAAAGTTTTGTCTTTTAATCTGAGGACAGGGGCGTCTAATTCTGATATACAATAAATTGAAAATTGTGGGAAGTGTTTAATCATGTTATCGATTTGATATGTAATATTGTTTAAATTGGTATAGGCTACCTTTATTTTCAATTTTTGGATATTTTTCATGGTAAATTTTTCATACTGATTTTTAATTTGTTGGTCACTAAGCGGTACATTTATATGATACCCGTCAATTTGAATATTAATTGGTTCATATTTCATGGCTGGCATATTAGATGACTGAAATTTATGTCTATTATTAGGGTCAATAATTATTTCTTCAAATGTTTCACTACTTGAGATCGGGACTGTACTCAGTGTATCAGATTGATTTGCTAACTCAAAATTGTAATTGTTGGACAAAGCTATTTCAAACACTTCTTTTGTAACTTGGTCTTTGATTTTACTTACGTTAATTTTAGTATTTCCCAGCCATGCATTTTGTGCGACATTTGATTGAGTAGATTGCAAATTCGGTGAACACGGGTTAAGGCGAGATGGACTTAAAGTTTGAGTTAAAGGTAAATTTTCCATGTTAATTTCATTTAGCTCACCTAAATTAGAATGTGGATGAATGTCGTTTATTGCTGGCTTTCGTTCGGATTCGACATGACTGCTAATTTTGCTTTTTAATGGTGTATTACATTTTTTAATTAAATTTTTACCTATTTGATTTCTAATCGGGATAGTGTTGCGAAAATTTTGAAGGAAAATGGCAATTCTTTGATCGGGGATCTCAACTGGAGGGGTTAGACTGTAGTAAGTTCTCATGATATCGTAGCACAATTCAGTCGAAATACTTGGTGTAAATTGATTTATGCGCCCAGGGTTAAGAGAAATGTAGTCACAGACTTCTTCACTTTCCATAAACTTCAGAAGTGTACGAATCCGCGCGATTAGGGTAGCCGCCTCTCGTTCATTTATTGGTCGATCCTGATAGAATTGCTTATTGTCGATGATCATTTGTAATAGTTCAATGGTCGCGACAGGTAAAACAAAGACAGCATAACGCCACATACTGTGATAACTGGTGCCTGCTCGGATACGTGCATGTGTTGCCGAAATATATAAGTTATGATCAATAACTAGAGCGTCTAAGATATCTTGTTCGCTTGGTATCATAGTTATGCCGTTGTAGTTGATTTTTCTGGCAATTTTCATTTGCTCGATATTTTTCAAATTGACGTTGAACGTAGCAGGCCATGTTGTAATGGTGTATCTTTTTATATCCTTTGCTTGAGGAATTTCAAATTGACCCGTTTTTGTGGGGTATGTTCGAGCAGCAAAGTTATAATCTGCATATTCTTTTACGACATCCAGTGGTGGCGTTATCAAATCCGTACACTCAATCGTAGACAATGTTTTTTGCGCCGTTACTGTCGATTTCGACGTTTTACGTGTTGTTGTCGCAGTTTTTTTCTTTTTTAAGGGCGTTGATTTTTTTGGCGTGGGCGCTTTTTTTGTGGGCGCTTTTCTCGTAAAAGAAGGTATTTTCAACCGTCCTTGAATTTCAACATCACTGTCACTTTGACATCGTGGTTTGACTTTTGATGTTCCCGGCTCATTGCAAAATTTTGTTTTTGACGGATCAGATCGCCTTTTATTTACTTTTTTGATGGCTTCATCAAGATTTTTTTCAACAATTTGCGGATCGGTGCCTTCTGTGGGAATTTCAAAAATTTCAGGGGCTTGGCTAAGTTGTGGCTTAAATGACGGGATTGGTATCTTGGGCACCGTTGTGTTTTTCTTCGCGATTTTTGGGCTTCGCGATTGCGTTAGGGAAAATGCATCGTCATGAAATTTACGTTTGTTTTTTGGACTCGTATAATCACTCATTGACGCTTGTCTTAACGGTTTTTTCTGGTCAAGCACCCGTCTTGGGCTACCACAAAGTTTAGGGCTACCCAAACGTCTAGGGCTACTACAGCTAGAACGGCTAGAAAAAGGGCTTGATTGTGAGCTAAATGACATTAATGTATCTGAGCTATTCTGTAATACACTGCTATCCTGATTTTCTTTTAAGGTCATTTGTGCGGCTTGGTTGGCCATCTGAGTTCCTGGCGTAACTGGCGGGTTTCCAAACGGTGGCACATGCGCTGGTGGACGATTTGGCGGATTCATTGCGGTAGGCATGATCGCAGGCATTTGGTTGGCGGAAAAACCACCATTTTTGGTGCACTCTATAGCTTCAAGGTAAGATCTTCCATGTAACTGTTTGAAGTTTTGGTCGTCAACATCGTCCATAAGAGCTTTAAAGGCATTGTGTTTTTGCAAATTATGCAACAGGCCTGCACACATTGTTACCACATTTTCGACTCGTTCGTTCGTTTTTGCCTGGTTTGATTGTAAGAGCTCAAAATCATTTTGTCTTTGAGCCAGCATTTGCTCTTGTGTTGCCAATAGCGATTTTGTGACATTAATGCTATTTTGCTCTGTTTCAGTCATTCTAGCCTGTAAGTTATTCAGTGCCCCCGTGTACGTCACAAACTCGTTTGTCAACTTAGATTCCATGTTTGAAAACTGTTGGGAAACCATCGGTGTGAGACGTTGTTCAATTTTGTTTGTGCATAGTTGAACAATTTTTTCATCATTTACTACTGGCACTGTAATTTTACCTACCTGTGTTTTGAGTTCGGCAAATTCAGTTTTTATGCGTTTCATGGCTTGAGTATCGGCTTGTGGTAAAGGCCGTTTATTCGAGTTTGAATCGCTAAATGACCCACGTTCATCGTATGCGTTCATAGCTTCGATTATTACATGATGCGCCGCCTCATTTTCGGTCATAGAAAAACGAGTTTGATCTTCGTGATTTGGTGCACACATTAGTAGGCCTTCATGGGTTTTCACCTCCTCATTTTCATTCCCATTTTCGATATTTTTTTGCCGTTCATAGGCCACCTCATAGAATTTTGGCGTATAATCACTCCAGTTTCCTTTAGCCTTACATTCGTTCAATTTTTCACGCTGAAATTCAGTGCTGTCAGCCCACTGTGCATCTTCACGTAACATATTTAATTGCCCCATAACGCTATTTGGTAGGTGTCGATTGGAGATCGGAAAATCTGGCAAGCGATCTGTTTGACGTTGTGAGTCAAGAGCGTTTTGCCATAACGCGCGAGTTTGATCGAGAGCTTCGATATGGGAATCTTCATGTGATTGGATCAAGAGCGTCATGATTTTGAAATAGGCAAATTTTATTTGACGAGCTGGAGGGCAATAGAGGCCCCAATCTCCTTCAAACATTGAGGTAAGTGGGAACGCTCCTTCACGGATTAGGGGTATCTTTGACATTTTATGCCACACTGACGATTCGTCAATAAGGTTGTCGCAAAAAATTATAAACTTATACAAATTTATAAAGTCACCAAATGTCAGTTGCAAGATATATGTGTCCTTTGTCGCAGTATCTTCCCCTGGGAATGAGTAATTGCGAATTTTGAACTTTTTGAATTTATTCTTCAAATGAAGTAATTTCATACCGCCAAACTTGCTGAAAAGATTGACCGTGAAAAAATCCAAACTAACATCAGTACCAGCGTCAATGTATTTGAAACCTTGAGGGACGATGACATATTCATGACAATCTTCATGATCAATTGGCTGGTTACTTTTTTTGCTTTCCTCGTAATCCGATAATTTAACCACAGAGCTCAGCATAACGCTACGAAACCGGTACATAGGGTCAATGTAACGCCGATTTTGACGATTCGGCACACTGAGTGAGCGTGGGCGACCGTTGAAATTATCATTTTTTCCAGTTTGGTTTCCCTGATTTTCTTTCTTATACGGCACAATCTGGTTATCGTTTTTCCCGTCATTATTTTTGCCATTTTGGGTTTGACGATTATCAGTAATGGGTGGTCGTTGTTGTAATGCTTTTATATTACCGAAGGCGGATTTTGAATGGGATGCAAAACGCGCGACATTGGATGTTGGCCCTATTTTAATTTTTAGTAAAAATTCTATTTTTTCAGTTTCTCTTCGCTTACGTATGGTGACGGAGGTGGTTGGTATGGTAAATTGGCCATTGCTCATGCTACTTTTCGCTATTTATGCAAAAAAGACAAATAAATACGGTAAGTTGTTCTATGTTTGATTGATTTTTATTAACTATTTTTCGTGGTGTCGTTTTTGTTTCAAATTTTTGCACAGACAATCTAGAGTAATCAGAATAATTAGCTTTTTTCGCAACGCTAAATGTGTATTCGTTGTCGATAATATTGCATTTTCTTTTTTCTCGATGAGTCATCATGTCGGAATGTCGATTCTTAAATCATAATTATAAATATGTTTTTACATTTTGGTTTAGTTTAGAGAGATTTATATAACTTCTTGGTGAGTGATAATTTGACTGGCTTTATTTTCAGGTAAATAAGTGATTATATTCACAAACGTTAATAATTTTTAAGTCTGAAAATTATCGTAACGTTTGGTATGCGTGGATAGAGAAAAAAATCTACTTTTCGTTGTAGATTTTTATTTTAACAATTTCGGGGTTTATGTGGTGTTTTTTGCACGAAAACTAAATTATTTTGGTATAAAATAATTTTCGCTTCTTGTCTCGAAAAAGAGCGAAACGAGAATAAAATAAAATATAATATACAATTTTGTATAATATACAAGTTTTGTATTAACTTGAAAAAAGCTACCTTTAAGTGAC
>SCLG01000954.1:0-23139 GCA_004367875.1 Oikopleura albicans
CAAAATTGGGATAATTAACGTCACGCCAAAGTGCCCTTTTATTGTGCCCGAGATCTTCTGGCCAATTTTGGCCCAAGATGACAAAGGTGGTTTTTTGAAGATGCAAAGTAAAGTACAAGTTGATCAAACTACCAGTAAATTATGTCATAGAATTTTGTTCCAAATTGTACTTCTTTGAAATTGGAATGTCCAAAATGGGGATGAAATCTCCATGTGGACATATATTACTGAAAGTAAAGATTTTCTAGAATTCGTAAACTTAAGAATAGTATTTTGGAAAAATACGAATCATTCAGAAATAAAATTATTTCAGTTCGGATTAAAATCTCGATTATTGAAATAAAGCTGAAATAATTTGAAAACATGTGAGTATTCAGAATTTCTTGGTAATAATCAGTTGGGAATTAAACCAGGGAAAATTAGAGGCTAGCGATTGGCCAGAAAATACAGAAATTTAATACGAAGGAAAAAAGGAAAATAATAATTAAGAAAATTGGAGAAAAATAGAAAAATAAGAAATTGGAAATAAGCTAAGGAAAAAAGTTTTAAAAATGAAGATTAACCCCCGAGGGGAGTTTTTGGCCGCGATAGATTGCGAAATTTTACTTAGAGCGTTAAAACAAATAGAAAGTAGCCCATGGCTGGAGAAATTTATAAAAACAGCATGGTACCCAATGGTTATGGATGAAAATGTACCGGGAACTAAAATGTTAGGCTGGTGGCTACTCCAGATGGAAAGTAAAAAAGGCCCAAGACCGTTGAATGTAGTGGAGCGGGATTGGGAATCGATTGAGTTTTTACACACGGTATTGTGTGAGTCGGAGATAACGGAGGTAAATGTGTCAGTGGGCATGAATATGCCGGACTGGAAGGTTGGAGTGCTGTGGCATCCGAAAGTTACAATGAATGAAATGTTGAAAAAACTACGACAGAAACTACAAAACTACCCGTTAGTCTTGAAACAACAAGTGATGGTATTATCAATTTTGAATCCAGTTACAGGAAGATATATACCGGTGCAGTTATATGATGAAAGGGAAAATCAAGATGCAAATTGGCATTCAATTCAAAAAGCGATACATGAAAAATTGAATAAAAATAAAAGGTAAAAATTATTCAAAAAATAAATCAAACTTAAAAATGAACGGGTTTAAGTTAATGGTTGTGAGGAATACTGAAAAAAGGGGAAAAATAATTAATAAATTAGACAATGACAACAATGTGAAAATGACTAAAATTTTAATAATTATCCAAGATAATTACGGAAATATAAATAATTATTCAAGATACGATACTGGATACGCTATGAATGGAAATATGTCGTTTGAAGAATGGATAAAGAAGTTGGGATGGTATAATACGGATCAAGAAGCATCAGTATGTATTAAAATTGAACTGAAGGTTATGAAACTGGATGATGTCCAAATGGAGAATGATAATAGAATGTGTGAGTTGACAATCGATAATGTTAACGGTCAACCAATGAAGACAGTACTTACGAGTGAACAGGGAATTACAGCTGAAATAGATGCTCCATGGTTGGGTACGGATTTTGCGGAAGATACCATAAAAATGTTATTGGAACTCAAAAAGTTGCCACTCAATATGGACAAAAAGTTCTTGAGGGAATTAAGCGCGGAAAATGCGATTGAACAAATACTTGAAGGCGTGGACTTAATGGAGAAGTTGAAAACGTCGTTCATGGCCATAATTTTAAACAAAGAAGAATTATGGCAGAGCAGTCTCGAACAGAACAATAATGGAAAATTCGAATGGTTCATTAATGAAGCAATGAAGATAACAATCTGTAGGAATGAGTTTAAAAGGATTGATAAAAAATAAAATGAATTAAAAATGAATAAAAGATCAAATAATCAATATAACGGTATGACGAATATAAAATAAAATTAATAACAGTTCCAATGAAAAAATAATAGAAGTTAAGAATACAGTATATTAACTAAACTAGCCAATTTTAAACTCAAAATAAGAACGGCAAAAGAAATTTCGTTGAAAATGTCAAAAGAGAAGATAAATATCAAGTGGCCGGATAATACCGAAAGATGGCGAATACAAAAAATAATAAAAGAACTGAATGAACATGAATTTTGGGCACCACAAGAATGGAATGTGATTTTGACAGACCTTGAAAAGCAACGAAAAGTTCCAAATGGACAAGAAATATGGTGGGAAAAAGTAAAATCAATTTGGACACAACACCCGTTTCAAAACAACAGTTTACAAACACAGTGGCTGTTGGAAAAAATGAAAGTGATGATTGCGGAAACACTGTTAGACCCGATACAGATGTTTCAAAAAACAGGCTTGTTAATAATAAAGGAAGACACATGGAAGACAATTTTTGAATCGGATGATATGGAAAAAGAAAGATCAAAAATTTGTGAAATAGACACAAAAATGAAGGAGGTGTTTGAAGAAAAAAGAAATAAGAACCTAAGGGACAGAAGACGGCCGAGAGTGGATATGATAATACAGTCATACTTTGCAGAAGGTATAACGTTGGAACTGTTCAGACACAGAATGGAGAAATTATGGGAAAGTGTGGCGCATGTTGGCGAAAAAATTGAAGAAAAACATCCAAAAGATGGCTTATGTCATGGGGTCATTGAATTTTATAAAAAGATGGAAATGTCGGAAAACGAAAATGTTGAAGTACAATTGAGAAAAATGAATGATCCAGATGGAAAAACGGAAATGAGAAGAAACATGATAAGAAATGAAATCGGTATAGTTTGGTTACCAGAATCGAAAAGTGAGAATACATTGGAGGATGTCATGTTCAGAAAAAGAAAAGAAATCATGACAAAAACGGAGAAAAGAGGGCTGTGTGCCTTCAAAATGCGATACCGGCGCAATGTGTCAAAATTATGCGGAAATTTAGTGGAGAAAGAAGGTATAATGCATTGTAAAAAACATGCATTACAATTGAAGGCACTGATGAGTCGCGAGGACAGGAATGTTGAAGTAATTCTGACTTGGGGCAATACAATGATAAAATTGTGGGTTAAAAATGATGAGAAAGACGCAGGTGAAGTCTGGGTCCCAAAATCAACAAACAAAATGCAACAAGTAAACGATATCTGGAATAAACAAAAAATGGTCATTAATAATGGCTTTACTTGGATAAGAAGTAATTGGAAAAACAAAAAATGGAATGATATAACAAAAACTGAGAAGTTGGAATTTTCCAAATGGATGCGAAATACGCAAAAAATTGACAAAAGTCCCAATGAACTGTTTGAGGACTTCGTTGCAATGAGCATCTTAATAAAAAACAAGCTATACCAGTACCCCGATGTAGAAGGGGTTTGCACTGAAGCAGATGAAAAGAAAATGATTGACCTTATATGGAAGTTGAATTTATTACAAGGATGGTTACAGACAAGTACAAAAAACTGGTTGGAAGATATAAAACAGACAGAAAGTTTGGACCAGGAAGACAAGGTGGTATATTCAAGTGATTATTGGAATTTGATTGAACCAACAGATGGAACCAGGAAAGGTGAACATAATTATAAAACAGGGGAAAAAACAGTTATATACACAATGAAATATATAGGGATTATAAAATAAAGTCAGTAATGAAAGCATAACTATAAGAATGTTTAAAAAGGGGGAAATGGCTAAGTAACAAACATGTTATAACTTATGTAAACCCAAAAAAGCTTATACCCAACAGCGACAGCGTCGACACGGAAAATTGCACAAGTAATGTCAAAGCCAAAACAGGAGACGGATATGGATTTTACTATACAAGTAATGGTAGACTATTATATGGAATCCCCAAAAGCATGGTCGGCAGACCATAACGCAATGTTGCTGGGATTCACGGACGGTTGCTGCACGAACCAAAAATGTTTCACAATATTGGGAGCGTACAGACATGAGGAAAATGGGAAAGCCAAGAAAATTAAAATGTCAGAATTGCAACAATCGATAAATATGTCATTGGCATATATCCAAATGGAAATTGACGGAGAAAGAAAATGGGAGAAGTTCACAGAGAGCTTGGAACTGGGCTTCATGAGAACGTCCAGATTATACACGGCGTATAATCTACAAAAAGCAAAAAGAGAGTTTGTCAATAAGTCGGAAGAGTCGTTATGGCAAGAAGTATATTTGCAGAAAGAATGGCAAATACTGGCGCAAATCAACAATTGTTTGGTGGACAATAAAATAGGGTTGCATATATATTCACCAGGGAAATCGCAGACTGCTATGCTACTTAAATCAACTGCCTTATTTACAGCGAAAATACCAAGTGAAATGTTGAAATGGTCGGTGAATAAATTGTCAAATGAAAAAGTGGAGAAAGAAAGACATGAAGGAAAAGAATGGGTGCAGATTGGTAGAGCGTTCAGACAACCCCTGATACTAGCAACGCCAATAATTACACACGCGGGGAACAAAGAATGCTCAAAATTTGGAAATAAAGAAGCAGTTAACTTTATACTATTATCAGTTATAAAGGAAAATATTACAAAAAATCATGTTTATGAGGCGATTTATCCGGCAGAAGGCATATCAAATACGAGACTGATGGCAAAAATTGCAAAAAGAGGCTCCCCAGAAATAATGAAAAAACATGCTGAAGGAAGAAGGGTATTGAATACGGGAGTAGTCGGACTAGAGTTTGGACGACTAGAAATAGACTACATGGTGAGGATGGAGAAAAATAGAATTGATTTACAGAATGAAGGGATGGATTTTGAATTGCAAGCGTTGTACGTAAATAATAAAGACGGAAAACCGGTTAAGATCGAGCCATCGAAAATAAAATGTCCATTTGGAAAAGTAGAATTGTTGTATCGATCAAAAAATACTGGAGAAAACATGGCAGCATTTCTTGCGACAGTAAATAAACATATGGAGAAGGACCCAACAGCCACAATGCTAATAACACCAGCCATGGTGTTCAACCTAAATTGGCAGGAATGGGATACAAAAGAGTTGTCAATATGGAGAGACAATTACAACGAGAAAACGTTGAAATTCAGAACCCGGCAAGGTGATTGGGTGAAAACCATTGAAGAAATAAAGGTTGTCCAGGTGGAAAAGGGTACATTGAAGGTAGAGGCATTGTTATACAAAAATCCGAATGCACAAAATCTGGTTAGTACGGAAGAAAGATACAAACCAAAGACATGCAAGAAAAATATATTGGAAAAGGGAGTAGTGAAAGCTGGAAAGGAATTGAAACAGTTAAAATTGAAGAAAATAGATTGGGAAAAAGGACATTACAGACAAGAGGTCGAGAAAATAATAAAAAAGGCAAAAAGAGTGGAGGAAGTAGCTTTGCGAAAGTCAATCGGAATGAAAATTATGATGGATTTAAATACGAAAAAAGAGCAGTTCATATACGGAGCGAAAGTGGGAGAAGATATGGAAACGTTTGGCAAAATTAAGAATGGCGATAATAATCAGAAGATTATTAAACTGTTGAATATGGTGGAAAAGAATGAAGATATATTAAAAGTTTGGACGAAAATGGGACGAAGCGTTATTTTTGATAAAGTACAAATAATGGAACTGGCAGTGACGTATAAGTTTGACCGACCATTGGTACTAGGGCAAGTTATGGCGGATATGGCGAATGAATTGTTGATGCTTCGACATTTCAACAAAATAATAGGACAAGGAGCGGTACGGAGTTATGTTGAAATGAAGGACACAGTAGAAAGTGATAGAAAGAAGTCGGAAAAAATAATGGTGAAAAAATTACTGTAAACTCAATTGGAAAAAATAATTATGGCCTCGGTAAAAGAAATTAAGGTGTTTTCTAGTAACTAATTATCAAACATTATAGTAAGGATAAAATCGGTAAAATTCACGTAGAATGAAGTGTGAAAGTCGAGAAAACACAGTGATTTTGGTAAAGTCAGAGAAAACACAGTAATTTTTTATTTTAATCAAATATTAAAACCTGTAAACCACAATTATGACCTTTATGATGCTAAGAGCTGAAATGAAAACTGCCGAGAAAAAACTGTATAAAAAACTGTTAAGAAACGTCCAAATGGAAAGAAATAATGGATCGAAAAATAATAAAAAATTGTTAAATTAAAAAATTAAAACACGAGTTGAGTCTCAAAAAAGCAAAATGTTGCATTGGCAGGTCGCAATGAGTAATAATGAACAAGAGGGGCATGGGGGCCTCTGATTGGTTGACAGGTGAAGGAGTAGGTAAATAGTGGGGAGCAGGAACCAATGAGAAATTAGCATTATGGCAACGAAAGGAATAAAAAATCTCTAGATATAAGTAGATAGGGGGACGGAATTATTTTCTCAGAACAAAATCAGAATTATTTTCTCAACTGGACAAAGAACACAATTATATTTTAAGTAAGATTAAATTATAATTTGAAAATATTTTGATTTTTTCAAAAGATAAAAAGAAAATAAAGAAGCTACTAATGGCACCAAAAGTAGCAAAGAAGGTAAGGGATACTAGCTTAATGAAGTAAAGAGAATAAAAAGGAAATGAAAGGAGAAAAATTAGAAAAAAGATTTAATAAGCAGTGTGACAATAAAAAGGAAAAATAAAACAAACTAACGGGGAAATAGATTGAAAAACAGAAAATCCATATGGAAATAAAAATATAATTAAGAATAGAATATGTTTATTTGAACTTGGAACGACTGATTAGCGAGTACTGATTAGCAAGCTGGCTCTGGGAAAGACGGACAAATTTGACCAAGGATTTTTATTAGGAAAGGAGTGTTTTTCAGGTGCCGGTAGGAATAAAGTAATAGCGTAATTATACTTTAAAATTCCATCGGGAGGAGCACAATCAGTCGGAAAAAATTCAAATAAGCAAATTATAATACGGGAAAATTAAGATTTTGGGAAAAAATCAAATTCAGCCAAAATTAAAATGTTAATATGAAAAATCCTAGAAAATGCAGCAGAAAAAAGAGGGGAAGGTTTCACCAATGAAAAAGAACACGGAGGAAGAGGCTTTGGTCATTGAAGACCAATCCGAGTTCTCGGACTCTGATGACGGACAGCATACTAAAACGAAGGAGTGTGTTGTTGAAAAGGATGACAAAGCGGATGATCCGATAAAGTTACAAGACACCTTAAAAGGGTCGGTTTGGGACCAGATTGAGATCATGGAGGCTTGGGATCCAAAAACTGTCTCATGGGAGGCATATAAGGAGCGCATGGTCGAGCTGTTGAATTCGGTTGTAAAAACCGTTTACTACACGCATGCGCTCAAGTCTGGTCGAAACAACTATGTCGAGAAATTTTCAATTTTCAAGACAACGGCTGATGATGCAAGCAGAAACACGCAAATTGGGGAAATGTTTTTAGGTAATAAAATATTCAAATTTATAAGCGAATTACTAGAAATGAATCATCAGTATAGGGAAAAAACCAAAAACAAGGGGAATTAACAGAAATAATGAAATCTTAAAATGAATGAAGGAAGTTAAAATAGAAGTTAATAGTATAATATTAAAAAGATAAATAATTATATTCAGAGAAATATGGAAATAAGGAGGATAAGGTGAAAAAAGACTTGAAGGGTATCCAAATGGAAATGGCGGAAATGCGTCTGCAGCTCTCGGAGAAAAACATGAACCAGATCTGGAAACAACAGTTTGACAAACTGTTGAAGAAAGATGTGGAAAAATTGAAGGAGAGCTCGCGCTCTATTGGCAAGTTGCAGCAAGAATGGGAGGACTGGAAGTCCAACAGTGCGCAAGGGGAGCAGTTGCAAGGTAGCACATTTCCATTTGGAAAAGTCGAATGTGATGAATACGAGAGATTCATGAATGGATGGAATGATGATATCTTTGAGGAAACGGTCGCGAGCATTTTGTACAAGGCAGGTCCAAATGTTTCGATCCTCTTCCAAGAAGTATTGTTTTTCTTTGATAAGGACACCGACAAAGAAAATAAAAAGGACACGGCCTCAACTTTGATGAAGCAGCTGAACTGCAAAATCAAGGAGCGGATCCAATTTAATGAACGCTGTGGCATGATTTTGGATCAGTTTCGAGGGGTCTGGTCATTGTTGGTAACACCGACATTGATAAGTCAAGCAGACACCTTTGTGCGCATGCGTTCATTATTGTATGCACTGGAGGATATCGGGGTACCCCAGAAAGCGCTAGTGATGGTGAAGATCCAAAAGGTCTTGGAACTGCTATCACGGTCAAATTGGGTCACGAATGATGTGCTGGTACAGTCATTATCTGACCTAATTCCGAATTTTCTCAAAAAGCCGGAATCGTCATTCATGTTTTTCGAGGAATGCATCCACCCAGATGAGGTAAATTTGAATAAAATAAATAAGAAACAATATAAACATTTAATAATTGAAAAAGTTATTAATTACAAAATTAAAAAACATTATATTAATATAAATAGGTATTGGGAAAAAACATTTATGATAATGGTATAGTGTATGTCGGCCCTAGGTTATAGTTTCTGGCCAGAAAACTGAATTAGATATATTTTATACGATTATCATAAATGTTAAATCAAAACTATAAATTATAAAAGATAATAATAATCCATTTGGAAAAGAGAAAATAATAGTACCAGTCAAAATATATGATATGATATATCACATAAGTAACAAAATCATTATTGGATAAACTACCAGGTTTTTTAAAAGAGAAAGTGATGACTAATAGCGAGACAGCCAATAAGAGCGTAGAAAAGAGGAGGTAGGCCAATGGGAGCGCGACATTAACATTACGTGTCGAAAAAACTTAAGACAAGGGGTAAAATATAAAAAATTAAGGAAAATAACATAAAAGGAAATCCAAAAGTGAAATGAAATAAATAAAGGAATTCAATTTTAGGAATCGGCTCCAGAGTTACGAGTTTGGTCAACAAAAGCAGTTGCACCAAACTTCGCACGTGGTTATACCGACATTGGCCTGAAGCAAGACTATGTATCCTCGGCGGAAACTCGATCACGTTTTTCGGGAGTAGAATGGCGAAAGTCACAAAGCTTCGGAAAACCAGGACGATCACCAGGAAAGGGCATTTTGAGTCAATGGAGTAATAATGGTACAGCTCAAAACAAACGTCCCCGATGGGGGGACTAAAAAACCATCTTATATTGACAATTTAACAAGTTAGTCAGTTAGTATATTATATTCCACATTTAAAAAATTGTTATAAAAATATGTAATATTTATCATGAATTATATAATAGGGCAGTGATATTAAAACTATAATGCATTATTTCAAAAACAAATTACTTCTACAAGCAAGATATATTTTCAATGGGGAAATAAAATTATTAATTCACAATAAAAACAAAATTATACTATATATAATATCATTAAAATAATAAACTAAAAAGCGAGACATTTTAATAAAAATTTAATTTTAAGGAAGCGACGACCAGGATACAGATTGGGACTATACTAATTCGGAGGCGACAGTGATTTCATCGGGGAAGTCGGATTTGGAAAGTAATGAAAGTGACAAGGAAAGTTGGCGAGAACTTTTCGAGCCACAGAAAAAGAAGATTAAAAAAGAAGTGAAGGGTGTAAGTTCGGAGACGATGCTAGAAGATATGTTAAAATGGGAAAGAATGAAACCCCGAAAGAAATCAAAGAAATAAATTATTATAACCCAAATCTGTGTCCTTTAAAAATCTGTTAAATCTGTCCTTTATAATGATCCAAATGGAAAAATTGAAAACAAAAATGAATAATTCAATAAAAAACTTACCACAAATTAAAAAGTGTTGTATTTTAAGAACCATGGAACTTTTTCAGCGGCCTTTTCCAAGGCCCTTGGAATTCATACCTGAAAATGATCGAACATCGGTTGAATTTTTGGACCATTTTCAATGGCAAGATATTAATCCGAATGGATTAAACTTACAGGACCACCCTGATTTTGTGGATGAATTCGGTTTGGAAAGTGCATGGCATGCACAGGGACTAATATTTTTGAATTGGCTTAAATTCTTAAGAATTGATGGGGAAAGTTTGATGAACCTAAGATCTGCTTTATGGTCGATTTTTATGGATTTGTGCATTTATGGACCCGAATTGAAATTAGCAGTACTCTCGAGCAAACTCAAGGTTATTACGGACATTTGGCCAAAAAATATAGAACGTGAATTTTATGAAACACAGGGAATAGACTTTGAACTTATAAGATCAGCGAAGGACTCATTTTTTATAAACGGACTAAAATGTTCCAAAATGATAACTGGCTGGAAAGCATGGAGGACAAGGAGAACAAAATACGAGAACATGTCAAAGTTATCAGTCATAATGATAGAATTGGAAAAGGAAGCTGGCCCGGCATTGCACGGTTTATTGAAACAAATAATTTTCCAATTGGACATAATACTTTCACCAAGGGAGTTTAGACATAATGAGGAGGTATTGAAAAACGGTCATAATTTAAATCTAAGAGAGTGGGCTGAAAATATGTTTTGTATCGAAGAAGAGTTTAAAGGTAAAGGAAAAAACAGAAAGCTGAAAAAACAAAAAAGAAATACACTAACAGACGAGTTATGGGATGAAATTAAACGTATTTCAGCTATAAACAACACAGCTCACTCTTATAATACGGAAAACAGTACAGTGGCAACAGTTAGTACGAGTACATCACGATCTAACAGTCAAGGAAGCATGCAAAGTAATACAGCGGAAAATTGGGTGCAAAGAGAACATTTGAGAGAGCAAATTGTTCGAGAAATAAATGCACATTTAAATCAGGGTTCATCAGACACAACGCTTACAACGGATAGCTCAAGCTCAACAGTAAACGGATATAGAGGACGACGTTTACAAAGAGAACAAGGCACCAGCAGTACAGAAACGATGTGCACAATTGACTATCCTTCCTCAACAAGTGTGAAAAATTTTCACAGAGGTGGTCACAGAGATGAGGAGTAGAATGAACAATAATAATTAAAATAGTTAAAACTTCCAAATGGAAAATGATAATATATTAAAATGACATAAACACAAAATTAAAATTCCAAATGGACACCATATTTATGATATAATATGAAGCGATAATATTTTACTAGACAAATGAAACGGACACATGAAGAACGTGAAACATGGACAAATGTTGACAAATGGGTAGCAAGAGACATCAAAACCGGGCTCATACATAAGAAAAACAATTTGAACACCCCAAAAGCAGATATACGAGCATGCACAATTGATGGAAAAATTTTACCATGGCCTAGAAAAATAGATGAATGGAGGGAGTTTAATAACAATTGTTTCATCATGTTTGACCAAGTTATCAATGAGGAGTTAACGCCATCTTGGGATAAAATGAAATTCAGGCTAGAGGATGACTTTAAATCGGGTATCTGGTCTGAATTCACAGATAACTGGTTAATAACAATTAACGCGCTACCGAGTGATAAAATCAAACATATAGCTTATAAACACATATATTATGGTATAAGCGTATTCGACAATCAGGCAGATATAAAACCAGAAAATGCAAGGGACTTTAGATCCAAAATAAAATTATGTACAGGGCAGTATCAAAATAAAGGCTACACTAAATTACACAAATTAATGAAATTACCCGAGAACCAAGAGATTGAGATTTGTGATTTTAGAACACCAAGGAAAAGTTACTATCCAATGGAGGCTATTAAGGTAAATGGGAATTGGAAATCAAGGAAATTAATACAGAAAAATCAACTTAAAATTTTGAAAAATCCAATAAAGGTTCATGAACAAATTTTAGAATGGATAAAAACAGGGGCGGTAGAATTCTTGGGACCTGTGAATCAGGTTGATTCACTAATTATAACAAGCTTGGTATTAGCTAATAAGGACGGCAGTGATGTGTATAGAATCTGCTTTGATGGAGGGTCCTTTAAGGCAACACAATCGTACAATGTAAAGTGCGTGTTAGATACAGTATCAAAAGCCATGGAGTTCATAGAGCCTTTTGATTATTTGACAAAGTTTGACGATAAATCCGGTTTTTTACAGGCTAAGTATGATGACGATTCAAAAGATATTACACACTTTCGATGGGGACAACATACATTCAGATTTCACGGTGCTTGTTTTGGTATGGGCCGTATACCGGCGGATTTTCAACTGTTAAATAGTGCGGCGGTTAGTTTTCTACGTAAGCATGGCATTCCTATATCGTTATACTTAGATGATAGATTGGTGTGTGAGAAAAATATAACGGCTATCCAGATGGAAAAGATTAATAATGGAGAGGAAGCACCTAGAAATGCTTTTTGCACAAATCTAGTAATAGCAGGTACAGGTGGTTGTGTTTCACGTAAAAAATGTACTTGGATTTGTAAACAGCGAATTGAATTTTTGGGATTTATAATAGACACGGAAAAACAGACATTAGAAATACCAGAAGAAAAATGGAAAATATTTTTGAAAGAGCTTAATGATATTATTGAATCAAAAATAATAGACTTCAAAAGTTTGGAAAAACTAAGAGGAAAAATGTGTAGCTTTTTACTGGTTGTATTTAATATGAGATTACATATTAGACGCATAACAGAAAAGTTAGTTGCAGCTGAAAAAACAAATAAACTAACAATAGTTATGGATGAAAGATTGAAACAAGAATTAAAATTATGGAAAAATGAAAAATATATCAGGACCACACGGAATTGGATAGAGAAGCAAGCAATATTTTTGGAACCAATGACAGTTTTTACTGATGCGTCGAATATGGCAGCAGGTTGGATAAATCCAGATGGAGATGAAAGAACATATTATTGGACAGAGGATGAGGCAAAGTTAAATATTGCAGTGAAGGAGGCCTTGGCCATTAAAAAATATATAGAGGAAAATGATAAAAAGCTTCGTAACAAAAAGATAATTTTCGCATGTGACAATAAAGCGGTTGAAACGAGCTTTCATAGTGGGTCAAAAAATCCCATTTTAAATGACGTAATACGGGATATAAACCTGGTAGGGACGGATTTAAATATACAATTGAATATTGAATGGGTTGATACAAAATCCCAAAAAGCAGACGGAGCAAGTCGTAAGTTAGATTATAATGAAGAAAAATTCTCAAAAGAAATATATCAAAAGATTATTTTAAACCTATTAAATTGGAAACCTAACATAGATGCAGCAGCGACAACAGAAAATAAAAAATGCAACAGATTTTTGAGTAGATACAAGGAATCAGGAGCCGTAGGAACAAATTTTTTCGATTATAAATTTAAACAGAGCGATAAAATATACTTATTCCCACCAAAAAGTATTGACAGTCTTATGATAAGGAAACTATATGGATTAAAAAATCGATTTATATGCATTTTTCATGTAATGGCAGAAATGCCAATTTTTGTAGCATATCGACCTAAAAACACGGTACTTACGAATATCACAGCAAATATGAAGGATATTTTTACACTGATACCATCAAGAAAGAAAACAGATGAGTTCGGTTACTTCAGGAAAAATAAAAAAGCGGGAGAATTTTATGCAATATTTAGAGAATAGAAATGTAAATGTAAATAAAGAACATATAAATGTCAATTAGAGTGAAATGTCAATATCACCTGTATAGCAATATCACCTGTAAAGCAATTAAGGAAGATAATTAAAGTGCACCTGAATACAGGTGCAAAATTCAAAATAACTTTCAGGTGCAAATTAATTGTAATCACAGGTGCAGGTAATAAGAAGAGAGCTAGAGAGCAAAAATAAGATATATAAAGAATACAAAAAATAAGGAAAGATCATAATAACTTAGAAATAGAAATTAAAATATTTTTTCCAAAAATGGGTAAGCGAATATCGGATAGCTTAGAAAAATGGTTAGGTAATGAATCAGGAGTAGAGAAATCATACTTTGATGAGGTTAACAATAATGATCTTACTATCCAGGTGGAGACTATAAATGATTATAAAATCATAAGTATGAAAAGTACACTGACGGGGAATGAAAAAGTATCAAATGAATTTTCGCACAATAAAGAGGAGAACGACTGGGTGAATAACCAAATCTACTGGTCAAAAAATACGATGGACATTTTTTCCCCAACAACTTCAACATTGAAGAAAAAGGGAAAGCAGTTTGACAATGAACCACTATTGGTAAATGGAGAACGAGTATGTTCGATCGTTCCACACAAGCTTTGCGAACAATTCAGTTGCTGTATAAAGGAAGCGAGAATGACCCGACTACAAGGATTTAAAGCTAAAAAATATTTGAAAAATGTCAAAAACCAGCTGAGCACAGTCAAAGATGACATTAATTTGGCAATGTATAATGGGGCGAAATCTGTGAGATCAACATTGGAAACATGGGGATATATGAGAAAACTTAAAGAGGGTCCAGATGGAAAAACAAAGATAAATTGGACAAAAGACGAATCAGTATTCGAAACTTTTGAATCCAACACAAATTGCGGCAGAGACCAAGATGCCAAAAATCCATTGGATTATCAAAACTTTTTGGAGTTACGAGCGGAAACAGTTCAATATGCTACAAACAGAACACGGTCAGCTAAAATTGCGAATAAGCTGGCCTATAAGATGATGATGAAATAAAAACTGAATCAAAACTGCATACTGAAACACTAAATTATTAAAAAATAAACTCCCAAAAAGTGAAATAATAAAAATAATCAAACATTATTTAGAAATTAAAATGGAAATGTTAAATGGTGAAAGTCAGCTTAGTGACCAAGAGTTAAACCTTGCAATGCATTATATACGAAACTACAAGGATGACATTTACATGTCATGCCTTTTTACAATATTGGGATTAAAATATAATGGAGACAAGAATGAAAGAGAGGCTTGGGGTGAAAATTCAAAATTTTGTGTTTTATGGTCTATTAATAAAAAATATGGAACAAACTGTTACGACATGGTAGAATCAAAACTCTCGGAGTTTGACTGTTAAGTTAACAATAAACTCCATATGGACAATTAATATATAAAAAATATAAAGAAAAAATGAATAATCAAATATATGTAGTACATTTAGAATCATGGAGAGTGATACAGAATCGGAATATTTCGATTGTTTATCGGAATTGGAGGAAAACGAGACAAGCTGGATGATTGGTGACACAAACATCCAGTATCATAGTTTTTCAGAAGCCAGAAAATTGGAAAAAACCCTTAAGTTAACACAAAACGAACAAGAAAATATGAAAAAATGTAAAATTATTTTGAAGAAAATAGATTGGGAAAAGCCGGAATTAAAAAAGTACAGAACAGACAAATTGGCAAGAGCACGGAAAAAACTTGGAAAAATGTATAAGAGAAAGCCGGAAAAAGAAAAAGTTAGAATAATTTTGGAAATAGAGTCAGGAAATGTACAACTAGAGGAAAATGAAGAAGCAGAGTGGTTGAACTGGTACTTGGATACAGAAAGACTTGTCAGACAATATACGAACAGAGAGAGAGCTAAGACAAGGTTGAATGCGGCATTTGTGGAAATAGTAGACAGATTGGAGAACAACAATTTTGCATTGAAGCAACTAACACCAAATGTTGAATCAAAAAAGTTGTCATGGGGAGTCATCACATTGAACTTGGAATATAAAGACCTATAAAAAATACTAACATAAAACAATCCATATGGAAATAATGAGAAAATGCTTCAAAAAATTGGACCACAATCGCACCTCTAATTTTCGCTAATAAATGGCTAATATACGGTGTACCATATGCAATTTACTCTACCTTTATTACCGAAAAGGTATATTAGCGGAGCGGTTTTGCTCCAATTATTAGAAAAGTTTTGGACTTTAAGTAATGAATGTCCAAAATGGGGATGAAATCTCCATGTGGACATATATTACTGAAAGTAAAGATTTTCTAGAATTCGTAAACTTAAGAATAGTATTTTGGAAAAATACGAATCATTCAGAAATAAAATTATTTCAGTTCGGATTAAAATCTCGATTATTGAAATAAAGCTGAAATAATTTGAAAACACCCGCCCACCCACACCTATTGAATATTTAGAAATCAACGGGAAATAACTGACTATGAACGAAGGAGTTGAGGACTTCCATATGGATGAATATATGAGGCTAACGGAGGAGTATGACCCGGCAAAGAATAAGAATAAGTTCATACCGAACAATACGCGAGTTGTAAAAATAACGCAGGAGGAAGCAAAGGTTATATTGGACACGGCGGGATCAAAGGGGGACAATCAGTATTTGTCACTACAATCTGACTTGACAATCGTTGCAAGAGATTTGGCTCGGGAAACAAAAAACGTGGAGAAATGGTTGAAGGAGGAACGTGCTATTGAACGAAATTTGGAGTTTTTTCTAAAATTAAAGGAACAGCAGGAAAATGGGGTTAATTTAACACCGGACAACTTGGTCATTTTGGAAAGTATTGAACAAACGGCTATTGAGGAATCTTTGAATTATTACAGAAATAATCGGGAACAGGCACAAACAAAACGGATTGGGTATCAGGAGCGCACTGAAAAATTGCAGGAAAAAGCTGCAAAAATGAGATTGAAATTAGGGCAAAATATAATTTGGGAAAAGAACGGTCAATGGTTTAAACGATATGCTTCAGCCCCGGATACAATCCATCAACCAACAGGCAGACCAGAGGCTGAAGTGGCACGGGATTTCGCACTTCTGTTTACTAAATCAGAAAAATTTTTAACTCTGGATTATGATGTGGCTTTGAAATTGATTAAAGAGTATCGGGACGTTTTTCCAAGTGGACAGGAAATGAACAAATTAATTGACTCGGCTTGTAAAGATTTGGAGAAAAATCGGGATATTTTGACACGAAAATCATTAGGGGATAAATTGTATGAAATAATGACACCGGAAGTACAAGGGAACTATATTAAAATGGTGACCTTACTGATGGGTAATAAAGTTCATAAGTATGAAATCTCGGAGCTGCCGGCAGAAAAAGAAAAACGCCGAATTAAACTTTTTGAGGATAAAAGGACCCCGTCAGCCATGAGGGAAAAGAAAACATTGTTGGAAATGGAAACTCAGCGGCGAATGAGTAATTTGAAATTTAACGGCTCAACCAGGGGTAGGGGCCGAGGCTTCCAACGTCCAAATTATACCAGGGGCAACCCAAGAAGTGGGGCTACGGGTTCGGTAAATTTTAGCCCACAGGCCAGTAGATGGCCGTCTTTTACTCGACCAAGAGGTCGCGGACGTGGTTTTGGGGCACAAAATACACAAACACGGCCATTTCAACAATCAAGACCATCCTTTAATAATAATACACAATTTGGGGGTAGAGGTGGCTTCAGGGGTCGAGGCCGGGGCTTTGCTGCGCGAGGACGTTCTAATTTTGCCACCAACAGGGGGCGCTATTAAACAGCCATGCCAGCCAATCAGGAGCAAGGGATGGCGGATAGTCAAAATGAGTGATATTTAATTGATTATGCTATACAATTATAAAAACATAATTCATACAATCACTTTAGCTACATTTAGAATGTTAAATACGGCACATATTAATACAGAATGCGAGGAAAAATTTTCCCAATTAAGACGGATGATACTTACACTCATTTCGAATCACTTTATGGAAATTAACGCTCAACTACTAATACGATTGTTAGGAAGTATCGGAAAATTTGCAATTAAGACACTTAAAACAAACTTATCAAAAATTAAAATGACAATTAAAAATGGACTATGCGATGAGGAGACACTCTTAAAACTAATAGACATACTGGCCATAGACAATGAGGAAAAAAGATTTCTTATTAGCGAAGCATCACGCATAATACAAGATAGCATGGACAAACCAGAGAATGAAATAATGAGCGCAAGTGACTTTAAAACTGAATCCTCAAGTAATGAGGACTGATAACATGACACAATATACTATGATTCTAACAATCCAAATGGAAAAAGTCAATTAAGTTAAAAACATATCTTTAAAAATAACAAAAAACATATTAAAAATTTCCACAATTACAAAAATAAGAAAATTTCATGATAAAACTTTCCAAATGGACACAATATAGTTAGGATTGAATAAAAACTCCAAATGGAAATGACATAACCAAGAACATGAGTAGAAATTGATATATTAAGAATGAAACTGTTAAATGTCAAAAAACTGATCACACAGTGGCGATCGTTCAAAGAAATCAGTGTCCAAAAAACACAGATCAAAAAATTTGAAAGCTTCATCAGGAATTGGCTTAGGATAAACAGTAAAAAATGTAAACCATATGTGCTTAAAGGGTTAAGAACAAACATACGGAAATTGTTACAAAACGAGCAAGCCAAAAACATAGAAGTAATTGTTAAAAAATCATTCAGAATAATCAATACTTTTGCCAAAAAACAGTTTGTTAAAAATTTATCACACCCAAAGCATGCGCAAACATTCGAGTTACGAGAAGCAGGAAGAATATGTAAAAGTATGTGGAAGTCAGATAAAATAATAAAAAAGGAGGCAGCAATCAGGACTTGGATAACATTTGTTAGTGGTGCAAGAATGGGGGATTTGCGGTACATTTACAGGAAGGATGTGAAAATGATAAAAAACAAAACAGGGACTTATTTAATAATGCCGATAAGAATATCAAAAACGAACATGATCCCGATGAGTAACCATCAGCTAACGATAAAAATAGGCAAACGAGATATTATAATGCTTAAAAAATGGTTGAAGAAATGGACGAAAATGACAGGAAAGAAAAAGGAAAACGACAGACTATTCCCAACAGATAGTACCAAGAAATTGGTGTACCATATGACAGCGAGCTCAATAAAAATGGGTTATAAGAAGGCATTAACAGGACATTCAGGAAGAAATTCAACAATACTAAGACTTTTCCGAGCGGGAGTTAGTGACCTAGATATTAATATCATGATGCATTGGAAAAAAGATAGTGACATGATTATGAGATACAGAAACCACCTGCTGGATTCAGAAGAAATAGGAGCACCCTTCAAACTATATTCACATGATAATGAAAAATTGCGAAGGAAATAGAAAAAATTATATTAACTGAACTATAACTCCAAATGGAAAAATATTATATCATGAAAAAAGCTAAAAATTACATTAAAACAACATTAAATAACATTGCAGTGTTTTAAAGAATGGGCAGAGAACTGGGAATCGGGAAAAACTGGCCTAGACCACCGAAATCGGTACAACAGCTGGCGAAGACAGCGGCACGAAAAATGCCCAGGACGGTGAGAACAAGCTCGTCGGAAAATGTGGACACAGACAATGGAACAGGCCGAAATAGAGGATCAAAGAAGAAGGCTGATTTAAATAAGCGAATTAGCACTAGGCCAAATAACAAGAACGGGAAAAGCAAAAACAAAAATAAGGGGTTACTAGAAGGGGGAAAAACAGCTTCTATCAGAGAAGCACAGGTGCCACTAACGGGACAGGATGTATTGGTGACACCACTACTGTTTCAGACGCTACAAGACATTGAAACTTATGGCAAGAAACACAGTGTAAACACTCAACCGGCACTATTGCGGGCAAAACTGCGATTTTTGCACTCAATTTTACCTAAGGGAAAACTTAAGAGTTTTGTGAGGGGCACACTATGCTTTTTCAAAAGATGGACGGCACTAAGAATTTGGATGAGGATTACAAAGCTGACGAGATTTATTTCGGAAAAGAATAAAATAGCTACATATGAGTCGCCTTATGTGTTCAATAAAGACAGGATTTTAGCACCAGTAGATATATTGGTGACTTTTGGAAAAGAAGAGCACAAAGAAAAAATCGACCGGATTGATGCCGACATTAAAATGCTAAATTGATAGAAAATTGCTAAAAAATGACATTTATTTGAAGAACCTACTGGAGTGGGTATCAAAAGCTATCTATGCCAGAAAAAATATATGAAAAATGCGTTAAAAATTATGATATATATCCTGCTATTAAATCCATATGGAAAGAGATGAAAATCACTAAATTTAATAAAAAATACATAAAAACAAAGTACCTATTCGATCGAAATATGATAAAATAGAATGAAGAGCCGATGTTAAGGGAAGAATATCCTTTATTGTATAAACAGACAGAGCGAACAAAAAGTACAAATGGAGAAACGAATGGAAATAATTCACAGGGTTAGTCAAATGAAAAAACACATATACACAAGAAAAAACAAGGGAAAAAGCACATTGGTATATAACAACAAATAGTACATTGATATAGAACACAAAAAGTACAGGGTTTTGTATAATGTATCGAAAAATAATACATGGGTAAGAAATTATGGATGAAAGTGTAAGCAAAAAATTAGAAGGCACAAAAAATTGGAAACAAAAAATCCTTTACGGGTATAACACTAAACCGTATGAACGAAAAAATATTATCCAAATTGTATGAACGAAAAAATAATATCCAAATGGAGGAAAAGCGAATGAATGCTGAAATTAACGAGAAACAGCAAAAAAGGGATTCAGCGACATGGGACAGTTCGTACGGAATTAACGTATCGAGAAAGAAACTCAAAAAAGGCAAAGTCATTTAGACCACGATAATAACCGGGAAGCCGGTTTTCAACAGCACAAAAAAGGGACGAATAAGTGAAATAACCATACTGAGTGAAAAGAGTATGGCGAGGTATCTGGTGCTGCATCAAAAATTGGGCAAAAAGGACCTGTAATATGGTTAAGCGCCGATTTTCGGCGTCAGAAAAATGTTCAATGGCAAAAACTTGGAAAGGGGGAACATGAAGGTCATACTCATGATACTGAGTAAGGTGAAAACCGAAAGTCACCTTTGAGGGAGCAGTAGGCTCTGGACTGTGGGGACCAGATGGTTGGAAATTATTGTTAAAAGGGGGATAATGAGGCGCATGAAAATACTTAGGTGCAGGGCCAATGGTGTGGAATTTTGAAATGTGATCTTCAATAAAATCACAAAAGCGAAGCGTAAGATCGGGCAATTCGTACATAAGTAGCAAGCCACGTCGATGTTCAACACTTGCGGGGAATTGTTTATCCAGATACGAAAAATGAGAATATCGGGTGAAATGGGTGTTGAAATCGGACCAACTGCGACCCAACAATCGAACATCTTCAGGTGTCAAAACAGGTTCTTCATCGCTACTTTCGGAACTTGTAGGGGGGAAACTTTCCATATGGACATCTGATACGTACCCAGAATACTCTGAGGTTTGGGTTTCGGCATAACTCTCAGATCCGCTCTCATCAATAATTAACTTACCACTAATAGTGCTAACTGAGGACATAATTAGTAATGAAGAAAATAAACAAATGAAAAATAAAACAAAAACAAGTTTACAATTTGAACTGAATGAAAAATCACATAATCCAAACAGTTATATATAGTTTCTTGATTAGACGCAGGTGATTGGCTTAAACGGTGACACGTGCGAAACACTTGCACAGATTCACACAGGTGATTGGCGCCCATCAAGCACGTGCATAAATTGAACCAATTAGGCAAAATTCCAGGTGGGGAAGATCAAGCGAATTTAATAATCACAAGAAAAGTACGAAGAATAGAAATTATAGCGAAAAAGTGAAATTAAAAAACAGAGAAATAGTAAAAACAAAACAAGAAAGGGTTAAAATATTAATAATAATTTAAATGAAAATAAAAAAGGATATAAAAATTAAAGTAAGAATTTAAATAAAAATAAATAAGGATGTCAGAATTAAAATTCTGAGAAATTAACAAAGTTACAACATATAAAGGATAAGAAATAAGAAAAATAATGAAAAATTAAAATAGAATAATAAGAAAAATATAGGAATAAATAGGATCATAATTACATTAAGAATGATTACATAATGAATTATATATCAAACCCTATAAAGAAAAATGGAGGAGTTTAATATAAAAGGGGCGGAACAGGAAGCAACAATTTTCAGAAAAAACGAGGCCATGAAGATTATAACCGATAATGCGGAATGGGGGATGAAAATTGAAGAAATAGTAACCAGAATTAAAGAACCAATGTGGTACCCGTTTAGAAAATTATCATATGTGGAAGCATTGGCAGGAAAAATGGACGGGCGAATTAGAGATTGGGGACCGGATAGCCAATGGATCTTGGTAAATGAATTAAATTTGGCAATAGAACAAATCCAAATGGACAAGCTTTTTAATTCAAACAAAAGCCAAGTAGAGGCCTTTGCAACAGAATGGGAGGAAGCCATGACAGAATGGAACGATTATATTAAAGGTTACTTGAAAAATGGAAAACTTGATTTTGACAAAATGAGAAAACAAATAACAAATTTGGGATGGGAAAATAGTCGTGTGGAAGCTGAGAAACATGTGAAGAATGTTAAAAGACTATGGCAAATAAGCTACGCGAAATTGGCAAAGGCCGAAAGAATTTGTAAAATATTGGATGAGAGTGTGGACAACGGAGAGTTTGTATTTAAAAAGGTACAGGAGATGACAACGCGGGACCAAATTCGACCAACATGGATAATCTTTTATAAAAAAGATGGTAAAGTTTATGGCATGTCCAAATGGAAACGTACGGTTTACATGGCAATGTGGAAAACAAATGGTAAAATCGTATGGGTGAAAAACAATAATCCAAACATCGGTCGATTACAGTTTGAAGTTGGGTTTCTTCTCGGAGCAAAATCAAAAAGCTCCGTAAATGTCAGGGCTTATACGACGCAAACCCAACTAGAAAATGCAGGAAAACTACCAATTGTTGAAAAAATGAGCGATCTCAAATTAAAGAAAATTAAGCTCGAACAAGAGGTCCGAGAGGCAGAAGAAGAAATAATTGAACTGAGCAAAAAACTTTTACAATATTAATAGAAATTGTACTTATCCATCTGGACAGATTAAATTATCAAACAATTAATAAAAACAATTTAGAATACGGAAAAGTCTTATAATACAGTAATAACGGGGAAATAAAAGGGGTATATTACTTAGAGTCCAAAGCTACGGCTTTTGCTCCAATTATTAGAAAAGTTTTGGACTTTAAGTAATTATATATTTGAAATTGTGTTTGTTCCAAATAACCCATTCTAATTTAAAATTGTCCCAAAATGAGCCTTTTACGGAAACTACGCCATTTTCGAATGGTGCTCCCTTTACGGACGCTTTTTTCAATTTTATACGAAATGAATTAATTAATTGTATTAATTTCAATAAAAACCCATCAAAGTAATCGTGGATATGTTACTGGCTGGCGCAAACGCCGCCGCTTTT
>SCLG01000955.1:0-23133 GCA_004367875.1 Oikopleura albicans
GCAAATTTACTTTAGCCAGATTAAGAAATTAGTTCTAATTATTGATTATCTTTAATATCGAGCTTAGTGATTGCTGTCATAAATGCGCGATCAACGAAACGAGGCTCCGGCTGCGGCCCTGCACGAAATTCATGAATTTTGTGGCATTTCGGCCCTCCAGCATATTATTGATAACGATAAATTGGGGTTGTTTAAAACCAGCTTCCTACCTATGTCACCTGCACCGGGTTCGAAAGTGGGACAATCCCCGAGTTTCTTGTTAAAACAAGGTGACCCATTGCTTCCTGAAGGAATTTCCAATCTCTTTTATTCAATCGAAGACAAAGACGATAAATTCCGATTGCTGTTAGACTTATTGGCAAAAAGTCAACCAGCTCAGGTCAGCATTATTATTGAGTGTAAAGCTACACTTATTTCTCTCTAGTAGAGTGATTTCCTTTGGAAAAATTTCGATATAAGCTATCGAGATTTAGTACAGAGAAATTTACAAATACAAGCGTATTTGACAAATTTGAAAAACAACAAGCTATAGAGCTTAAGTTGTATATGCCAGTCTTTTAAAAGCTTAATAAGACTGAGCAAACTTAAACGTAAACAGTTTAAGTATTATATTAGATTGATTAAAAGCTTAATGAATCTATTATTAGTATTATTCTTGAAAAAATATTGACAGGGCAAGCGTCCGATAGTCAATGAAAATAGTACTCGAATAAGCATATCGAGACACAGTACAGCGCAATTC
The DNA here is from genome assembly GCA_004367875.1 of Oikopleura albicans. Classification (NCBI taxonomy): domain Eukaryota; kingdom Metazoa; phylum Chordata; class Appendicularia; order Copelata; family Oikopleuridae; genus Oikopleura; species Oikopleura albicans. The sequence goes on from SCLG01000955.1 coordinate 743, forward strand.
GCGCGAGAGAATCAAGAAAAAATGCTATTAATGCAAAATAAATAGTGCTTTATTTTCCAAGGGAAATTATTCAAAGATTATTTATAAAAAATAACAAATGTTATAGTAAAAATTGCAAGATATATTAGGCACAGTACGATTAAGTCAGCTGTCTAATATAACTGAAATAAACCGAATCGGTTTAACAATTATAAAACATCTTAACATGGTATTAAATTCAGGCTATTTGCACGTTATTGTCCGAGGGAAAAGAAAAGAATTATGCCACGCTTGAAACGCTTGATGAAGAAAACATGCGTTGGAACGCAAAAGTTTTTCATTATGCGGCCTTGGCACAACTCATAATGGCCGACGTGGACGTAGGAGCTATAATCGTAGCTACCAATCGGACCTGGCATACTTACGGCACTAACGGAAAAATTCAACCTAATCCAATCGACGGGTGGTACCCGCACACCGTAGTGGCACCCAGTATGACCGAAGAAGATACCCGAACGAATGCAACGTTATTGCGTGCCATCGCAAAAGTACCGGGGGTAATGAAAATTCTCCCCCTATTTTCATGTCATAATTTGGAGATGACACAACTGAGCACGTACGAAACTGTAACGGATGTATTTCGTGCCGATCGTAACAAACGAGCGGCAAATTTTGAACTTCCAAGGGAAATCGCACTTTTCAAACTCATTGTTATTTCGAAAGAAGAATTGAAAGTATACTTAGATCCGGATTTGCATGGATTGTTACAAGGTAATTGACTTATCCAAGCAGAAAAATTAAGTAAACTAACAAAAAATAGAAAACCATAACCGGTATATATGAAATAATAATGAATACGTTTGACATAATTAAAAACCGACAAACGGTAATGTGAAAACACAACAAATCGTTAAAACGACTTGACTTTAAGTTGACACAAATTATAGAACATAAAGGCATATAGAAATAATTTAAATTTATGTTTTAGGACCGATGATTTTTGCCCCTTTCGAACGAGAAAAGTGGCTAAAAACTCTGTTCAACCAAGGCTTCGTCAAAGACCATTACACAAATAAGATTCAAATGCGGCGCCCTGATTTCTCAGTTTGGCAAAATAGTAATGGCATCATTCAACAAATCGCAGCAATTACGGGAATACAAACTGGTATTCAAAAACAAAGAAATTTCATTAATGCGAAAGCTTCGGCAGTTACAAGGCCAGTAATTAACTATAAATGGTTTGATTTGAGAAAATTCCCAGGGAAGAATTAAAATAAGATCATTCTTGTAAATAACCAATTTGAAAACCAAAATTTTGGGGAATAAAATATCAAAACTAAAACATTATAAATTATTAATGAAGAACTACATTAAATTATTAATGAGAAGGGAGACTAAGCATAAAATCGAGCTTGCACATTTACAATTAATTACTCACTATAGATTTGTAATGAATTTGGACTTGTTAAACCCAATCTTATCGATCACACAAGATGTCTTGCTTAATACCGATTTTTTAATGACAGTCACCGAAAATACAAAACGACACGCGCAAGAATCAGCACTTTGGTCTACTTGGTTTCTGTCAGAAACGTTAAATACACTGGTTTTGGCTATTTTGGATTTATCGAAGGTGTGTTTCGAATTAGTATGACGCAAGAGAAGCGTATTTACTAATCCAAAATAAAAATAGCAAGAACGGTAAAAATGAAACAAACAGTCTAGTATAGCTTTGATACAATAAGATTTAAAAAATACAACAGAGGGCGCGCTTTCTCGAGCCAAGAGCCAATCAGCGAGTATCACGTAGTCTCCAGGGGGTCGGCCCAATTAAAAACAAAAGCGGCCTAGAGACACAAGAGGCGTTCTTGCTAGAAAAAAGGAATTAGGAGCGCGCAAATCGGAGACACTAGGAAATCTAAAATGTAGTAATCCAAAAAAGCAAAAATAGAAACGACCAAAAAATCTTGAATTCCCAAGGAAATTTTAAATGGAAGCCATAATCTCTAAATAAAAAAGAAAATTAGAAAAAATATATAACTTCGAAACATTGTCAGAATTTCACGACAGATGGAGACAACCTACTTTTAAACGGTGATTTGACAAATACACGAACTATGCTCCGAATCGCAAGAGATATGAACGAACAAGGACACCGACTGGGTTTTTCCAACCCTGCCATGTGTGAAACAGCGTGGAAAGTTTTTGCGGAATCGGGCATACCAGACTGGGTCGTTCAACGCTTCGAATTTGTGCAAAATTTTTGGCCGGCGGACGCTTTTACAGTTAAACATGATCAGATCGACCTGAAAAATCGCATAGCAATCAGAATGCAAACAGTGATCAAAAATGGATTGATTACGATTCTCACCGACGCAACTCATTTAAAACTCCCAGAATTTATCAAAAAATACCCACAAATGATGCGTCTGGATCAAGTTCGAGAGAACGTATTACGATCCGAATTAGACGAATTAGCAAAAAATGAGATGGTCGAAAAAGCAGTAGGCCGTGCAGTACTTCCTTCGGAAATGGAAAAATTACATATCAAGATCATAAACAAATATCTGGATGCGATGAAAGTGATTCGACAATTTGAAAAATGGACGTCGCAGCAAGCAGCACGTCAAGCTACAATTGATCGGCAAAAGTTCAGTTCCACCGCCCAATTAAAAAGACGACATGAATTAACAATATGGGGCGAAAAGAAAAAAGCAATTGCACGATTCGCAAAAATAATTACAGAAAGTGATAATATTCCCGAGGAACGTGATCAATTACAAAAATTAGTGTTACCGCTAAAGATGGGCGAACGGCATTATCTACGACAGGCGACGCGCGTCACAGCAATCATCAAAAACAATTTCGATTTCGATAATTTGGTCCAAAAAGCGGACGCTATTCTGAACGTAGACTTGGTCCCCGAAATGGATATCAATGCTATAATTTCTAATGAAGTTTTGGAGCAACGAATTCTAGCTCCGCAAATAAAAGCGACAAAAAATATCATGACATTGAAACAACCACATGTTCAAGAAGTTATGAAATATATATTTCCCCGGGAACAATTTGACGATCAAAATTTAACTTGCCGTACGATTTCGGCACAAGTTAACAAAATAATGTCGTGGATGGAGGACACCAGTATGGTGGCCATTAACAGTGGAAAGCAATTTCAAACGGTCATGGATGAAATAAACGAAGAAGCAGGCATTCGGGCAGTTGATGTCAAAGAAACCTGGCGTTTAATGCAAGAACAACAAATGCAATCAGAAATTGCCGCGAAACAATTTTTTGCGTGTGACTTCATTTATAAGAAAACGGGTATGTCATGTTTCAATCCGAGAGTCGAAGGAACGGATAAATGTTATGGGCATCAGAACGAAGATGAATATAATGATGCATGGCCAAGAATGAAAGAAGAAGAGCATTTTGAAGAAATGTTTTGGTTCCCAACCCGAAATCAAACATATCTGATTCAAGGCACAGCACGACTTCCAAAAGGAAAGAAAAAATATAAATCACCACCACGCTCCACCGACACAGCGTCTGCACTTGCAAATCAAATCCTTGAGGAAAGTTTATTACGAAAACTATGGATTTTATTATGGGAATTGCTCGAAATTGAAGAAAGACCATACCGTGGTGAAACTTCGGATCAGCTTATCCAAGCAAAACGAACCGAAATTGAAGACGAAGCTAAAATTAACCCGCCGAAGGGTTGTGAAAATTGGGTGTACGCCATGAAAAAGATTCGGGATAATTGTCATCAATGGTACCTGATGAAAATTGAAAAGCCGTCACGACGACAATTTGATACAGCATTTTATGCTCATATTAAACATGTCAAAATGGCACGATCCCAACAAGGTTGGTGGGCGTCACCGCGCGACGCGCCGGACTGGCCCGACTGTATTAAAACGACTCCCGACGCGCAATCTCGACCGGAAAATTTTGACCCAAAAAACCCCATCGCGAAATTCATTCATCAGACCAATGACCCGGAAAAAGATGCACCAGTCACCAATATCATTACAGGTGAAGTATCCAAATTTTGGACAGCTCCGACCGATCAATTTGATACTGATTTTGTAATTACTTGCCAGGCGGACTATTATATGACATGGCCAGGTGGAAAAAATCAAACATATGAAGAGTTCCTTGAGGAAAAAAGAAATGGCACCTTACCATGTGGCACCTTATATCATACAGGCCAATTTAAAACGGATAGTAAGATATTCATGAAACATAACCCTGTCGATTTGCGCGATCCAAAAAACATCAAAACTGTCGACTGGGATATACTAGACACACTACCGGAAATGGTCGATATGAAGAAAGAAGAGGGTATTCCTGTCGAATTACCAGTGGCCGCATTCATATCTACCGTCTTGACTTCTGCTTCCATGAGGAAATTACGCAATGACAAACACGATTTAGCAAACTGGGGAAAAATTCAAGACGATATGGACTCAATGATTTGTGGACATTATCAAAATTGCGTACCGGATGAAAAAATCTTGCTCTTGAAACTCGCTAACTGGTTGAAAAAAGCGCGTATTTCAATTAATATTCTTTTCACAAGTGCGGGCGCATATTCGAAATTTTGTTTGTCGGATGATGAACTAAAATGGACAGTTTCATCTTATTTGTACAAAATGACAATGTCAGAAATGATGACACATATTCCGACTTTAGACCAAATTCACGCCACCCCACAAATTGCAGTTAATCAATTCTTAGACGCAGAAATTACAATGATGTGTTTAGCTCGTAACCCAAAAATGAGCTTTAAAACGCAAATGCCCGATTCGGTTCATACGCATGGACTGAACGCTCGAAACAACCCGGTTAACTACACGGGCATGTGGATGCGAGTCGCAATTATGTCCAAAAAGTATGTGGCATCCCACAACATCGCCATTACCGAAAATTTGGTGTGTCTTCCCGAGGCAATGTTACCTTACACTGCGACTAGATCGTTAGGCGTCAGTACACCGGAGCTTTTGAAAGATGACGACTTTATTCATAAAACAATGAATACATATAATGGATATGCCACAGACCGATATGGAAATCCAATCAAATTAAGTTTCAATTTTGCAGCAGTGGAACACGACTGGCTTACACGAGTCACAGAAACTTATTTATGGGTCGCAGAAGGTCGGTTTTTTGAGCACATAGATCATTTCAAAACTAGCCAAATGTTGATTGGTTAATAAGTTACAGGAGCGCGCCGCGCAGCGGATTAAAAAATACAAATAGAGAAAATTAAAGTATCGTGCTTAGAACCCACAAAGGGTACATTACACGTTAAATTATAAGTTTTTATATAGCAAAAATGATAGCATTCCCAAGGAAAATTAATCGCAGTAAGAAAAACCTAATATCAGAAAACGTTACGAACGGAGCTAAGCCACAAATCAAAAAGATGGGCCCGCTGCCTTCTTGGAAAAATCAAGAAACGACGAAATATGTTAGTCCCAAAACGGTCGATTATACATTAGTTACATTACCGATTATGAAAGATCATGAAGGGGTTAGACACTTGACGTCGTTGCAACGAATGGCAAAAGTGTCAGCATCAACAATATTTAAAGTACGAACTTCCCAGGGAAAAATCAAACATGAAATTGAATCAGTCGCACTGTTCCGATCTTGGGACATGCCATGCGATATTTGTAATGAAAAAGACATTGTTTTGGAAATTGCCCCACAAATTCGAAGTCGATATTTAATTGATTCGGCACATAACCCAATCGATCGAATTGACCGCGAATATGTTGAAAGACGTGCCCGACAAAAAGTGCAAATGCAGCTAGAAGAAGATATACTTCCACAACAGGGCACACAAGGACCAATGTTCACACGTTTTCGAGATCCAGAGGGAAATTTACAAGAAAATAAAGATTTGCATAAACAAAGAACTTCACATGCACAAAGAGCGCTGCAAAAACGCGAAGTGCAAATCGGAGACCAAACATTTGCAGTCCAATGTAAATTTGAGTCTCAAACTATCGCTTGGTTACAAGCTCGAGACAGCGCACTGCAAAAAGTCAAAGGCGTGGATTTCATGACACATTATCAACTACCGCGATGGATCGTTGAAGGCGATAAATTGAACATGGAATTCATCAACGCACTAGTCGAAGTGCGCACCGTTGACGATTATGCAGCTCTTATTGTAGATCAATTTGACATGCGTTTTCTATTAACCATGACAATGGCTAATGTTTTACAAGAAAAACTAACGGAATTGGGCATCGAACACAATAATTTTGCCGATGTAGTTGGGACGTATTGGCAAAACACGCGCTTCAGGATAGTGTTATATTCTGTAAGAATGATAGTTAAACCTTCCAAGGGAAATCTAATAACATTTCTAAAATAACATGAAAACATAAACTATAAAAATATAGTATAATAAAAAGTTGTTAAAAACCGTTTCGGAAGAAAATAAGAGAAAAAATTGTCTATAAAATTTCAGAGTACGGAATAAACAAATAAAAATTCGGCAAAATTCATCTGAAAATTAGAGTACAAAGAAAAAGTTGAAAATTATCGAATAACAGTATGTTAGTAACAAAACCGTTCTATAATATATTAAAAAACCGTTATATAATATCACTTAGATCATTATTTTCGGACGATCATGCTTGGCGCGTACAAAAATCAATCTTTGATTACGACTGTTCGGATGACAGCTCACCGATTGCGAAATTTATCAAAATAGTGCAGGAATATACAAAAGAAGTATTTTCAAATCGCAAAATACATAATGAGTTTGATTACGAGCGTTGGAATCGCCAAGGTCCATCGCCGACTAATTCAAATAATTCATTACCAGAAAATGCACGAACAGAAATACCGCAAGCTGTCTTGAGTTTGAATGACTTCCCAAAACTTGAAGATCCGAAAATCAAATTGGAGTTTGGATCTACGGCAGTATTACTTCCCAAGGAAAACACACCTAATGACGAACTAACTCCACAGCAGAAAAACGTTTTAGAAATCAAACAAATTCAAAACAAATTAAACGCAGAACCAGCGCGCTCGCAAACGGACTTAGATTCGGAGGCCGAAGAGGATCGTGAATGTGACTGGGCCGAACAAGAGAACGAAAGTGTGGATAGTCGAGATTTCGAATTTGCATACGAAAACCCATGTTCGAATGATTGGCAGCTGGTTAAAAATAAAAAGAAATAAAAATTGACACTGCGTACATTACACCTGCTATTCCTATGGAAATTGAACACAATATAAATAAAACATTGCTTGAAAACAAACAGTTATGGTTACTTGTTTATTGTCTGGAAAAACTATTATATTAAATGCTATAATGACTAGAAAGCACACAAAGTGATTACAAATGGGTGACCCGACCGTAATTACGTACTTGAAAGTCATAATTGGAATTTACTGTAATACAGATCTAAGACTACGATTGTTAACGAAATAAAGAATTTCCTGTTTGCTTTAAGGAGATATAATAGCATTCGAAGAGCAAGTTTACAAAAAATAATGGCATGATTTTCGAGCACATATATTGGGTCAGAAATTAAGTTCCAAGGGAAAGCGAAAATGGAAAAGTTTAATAAATGAAAATTCCAAGGGAAACATTTAAGCCAGAAGGCATCAAAAAAGGCTGGAAAATAACTATACACGAAGCAAGCGTAAAAATTCAGCCTCTATAGCGGACACGCTTCTCTCAAACTGGTCAGCGATTAACATAAGATGACGGTATGAATCTGATGTATGTTGACTCGAGTCACTAATGACCTCAAGTTCAAAGTCACGTAAATCAGCATAAATATCGTCAACTTCTAATGATTGCCAAAAGGCAGTAGTAGTTGAAGTCAAACGTCGCTCTATATCGCGTAAACGTTGCGCGCAGCCACGGAAACGATGACCCAATCGACCCGACGAAGTAATGGTGACACGTAATCGTCGTTGTTGTCGTACACCAACCGGTATAAATATATCGGTGGACTGAACTTGTCGAAAACGGACTGGAAAACTTTCATTGGCCGAATTACGGCCCAAACGGTCCTCTAAATGGCGAATAGCATAAGTATGCCGTCGACGACCTAAAAAACAGAATTAAACACTATAAAATGTAACACCTTTCCTAATACTAGGAAAAGTGCAAATTGAAGTTAAGTCATAACAAAGTATAAATAAAACTGGATACGAACTGAATATTTAAAATTTTTAAAAGTAAATCTGAAAAATCATATAGCCTAATCAAACAGCGCGTATATATAAAATAAACCGTAGGGTAAAGAGATTGAAATATATGTTGTTTCCCTGGGAAAATTAAATTGATATAATAAATACGATTTACATCATATTGGTTAACGGTTCGATTAACGCTAACAAATACGTTAAGGATATGAGATTGAAGCATATTCACATACCTAAATCTAGAGTAGGAATAGTAGGAATACCAAAATCTAGACCGCCTAATCCACGAAAAACACCAGCAGGTACATCAGGTGGATACGGCTCGTCTCGGATGCGATCAATAACAGGATTACGCGGATTATTAACAGTTGGGTTACGTACAGATACAGATGGACGCGACACATTTACGCGTTCAGCTGCGCCTTGACCGACCACGGGAGGCTCCCCTTGGTCTCCAGCTCGATCAGGGGGCCCTAGTTAAAAACGTTAATTTAGTGGCTGAGTTATAAAAAATTTTAACAACAGACTTGCAAAAATATTTCAAGAAATCTGAATTAGAATAGATAACTCAGCGGGTCACGTTGGAAAAAATGATAATAATATATTATAATATAGTCAATTTTTACCTGGCATAGAAACACGGCTAAAGTACTTTCCAGAGGAATCACGCGTAATAGTTATTTTAGGCATTTTATAAAAAATATGTCTTCACACTCGAGTAAAATTACTGAATGTGGAAAAAATAATTTAATAAATTTGAAACATATCACACGTTCGTACGATAAAACTTAACACGGCAATATTAGACGCGAATACTCACAATAATTCCTATAAAATTATCAAATCAATTTTAAAATAAAATTGCAAATATTAAATTACGCAAACCAAAAAATAGTTGGTTAGAAATTCCCAGGGAAAACACTCGAGACCCAAGAAGAAAAAAGGGGGGCGAAATCATCGGCGCCCTAGATCCTAGGCAGCTGATTGGACGGACGCGTATCACGTGGGACGCAAAAAAGTATAGCGCGGAATCGATCCTTTTATGGCATCAATAAAAGAAGAGAAAATTACCGCGACACCGCCCAAATTTAAATTCGACTTTAGCAGAATAACACAGGAAGTTCCCGAGAATATAATTACGCCGGGTAAGCTTATATTAATTTCTTAAAAATTAGAGAAAATTATAAAAGTAGAGAAATAAATTCCGACTTAAATCAAAAAATCAGACGACGAAGTACAATAAAGTATTCGAAATTCTTTGAGTCGTATTATAAATAAATTTCCTGGGGAAAATTATACTCATTAAATAAGTCATTTTACCAAAGAAAATGCGACAAATAATTCGTCGTGCTGTTTGTAAGTTTGTTACGGCGAGTCCCTAAAAGACAAAAATAAAGATAAAATTCGCGCATTATGTTGCAGATTCTGAGAAAAAGCCATAGTTGTCAAAAATTGATTTAGTGTTACATGTGGACATTTCAATTAATTTATAAAAATATTAAATAATTATAGCCTAAAAAATCAGAAGAAAGTCAGCCTAATGCGTAGAATTATATGAAACGGGGCGTATATACAGTCAATTATTAAAAACGAGTTGACAATTAACGAGTTGACAAGCGAAACAACATATTATTATTGATATTAATATTGATATTTTAATCATTATATTAATATACAATATAACTAAATTAGCTTAAAATTAGTTTAAAAATACTAAAATTGAGTGTTTAGGTGCTATGCCAAAACTAAAAATACCATCTGACGATGACGAACCGGAACCGGAAATAATACCACCGAGACGTAAAAGGCAAAAAGTAGCGAAGGCATCAACTACAGTTGAGACCGAGGAAATTCCGCAGGAAAGTTCACCAGCACTAACAAAAGTACAAGAGTTGAAAAAGACCATAGTTGACGAAATACAAAAAGTAGTCGACTATAAGCCGAAAGCAAACACCGTAGTCACAACAAACCGGACATTACAACGATTTCACGACAAAATTTCCCAAGGAACTGTATCTTTAATTCAAAAGAAAGCAAAGATTTTGACTGGCCAAAAATGGGAACCAGAAAAGAAAAATGACCCAAATAAAGATCAAGAGGTGGGTAGTTAAAATTATGAAAATATAATTATACAAAAGTTAAACAAATAACTAATCCGAGAATGTTAGGTTGTAAAGAATGTTACAGTCGGTTGTTTTCAAAGATAAAACGTCTAGACATTATAATTGGAGTTTTTATTCACAATTACAACGCTAATATTCAAACTTTAGTGAATATTTATTCATTTACAATTTGGTTAATAAGTCATTTATTCAGGTGGAAGACCTTAATGAAAAAATCAACCTGTTGGAACAAGTGCAAACAAAATTGACCGAGGACAAAGAGTTTGCGCAGGAACAATTGTCATTATCACAAGCTGACTTACATGAGCAAATTCAACTGCGTGTTGAACTAGCTGCTCAAGTTAAAAAATTACAAGCTGCCCAAACTAGTTCAAAAAACACCGCCGCTTCTGTAACACCTTCCCAAGGAAAATCAAAAACAACGTATTCGGATCAATTGACTAACAGATTAGAACAAGTTGAGTCATTACTAAAAAATTTACCACCACGCCGTTGGCCAGAAAAGTCGACGAGACTTGTTCAACTTTCTAAAAACCAAATGGTCCGAAACGCCGAAAACAAACAGTCCATTCGGAACGCAGTAGCGCGCACTCAAGGTCCAAATACAGTGCTAATTTTGCACTGGTTAGCGGACTTCTTCACAACCACTGACGACCAGGAATTCTGGGCCATTTGGGATTATTGGGCACCCATTTTTAATAAACATGACACAAACCTGGCGCACGAAATGGACCTTGAGAGCGATGCGGCTCGCGTTGTTTACTACGTTAACGGAATGTCAGAAATCGTGATGAACCCACCACACCTATCGACTACGTCGATCATGAATAAACTCATGGGGTTATTGCCATTTCTGACATTTTACTTTGGACAATCTTCCAAAATTTTCGCCCGTACTGTAACACTATTGAATACTTTAGCGGAACCAGAAATTTCTAACGGGGATTGTTTGATTGCCTTGAATGACTGGTTACCTACAGCGTTTAATACTAAATATCGCAAAGAAATTTTCGCGCCCATTTTTCGAACCGAGGTTAGCCCCACGTTCGAAAAATGGCGTGAAAATACAGTCAAAAAGCACTGGCAATCAAAATTTAAATTTTTGAACATTGATATGCACCTAGCGGATCCAGTCGTTGAAGACATTCAAAAAATCTGTGCTAACCCGGGGAAAGCAGTTAAAAATTCGGATGGGGACGCGTTATCAGGTGATGAAATCTGTCCTCCAAAAAATACGCTGGCAGCATTTATACAAGATAATGAAATGAGTTCCCCGGAACAGAATGACGAATATGAGAGCCAGCGAAATAATCGCGAGTTGCTAACACGAATTTTTCGATAAAACATTTTTTCAAATTCCACAGGAAATTTCAAAACTGTTAAAAAATTAGGTATCCGTGTAACATTATTATATAATAACTGAACAACAAAAATAAAGTATTCCCGGGGAAGTTTTAATAAAATCATTCTAATCCGAATTCTAGTTTAGATATGAATAATCACGGCATACTCGAGCGCGCCATAAATGACGCGCTGGGACAAGCAGAAACGCAAATTAACGCGCGCACACACGCGCGGATCGATCAAGCTGCACGAAAAGTTCGTCGCGAAATGCATACGTTGCTAGCGAATATGAACGAACGAGTAGAAACTCTCGAAGGTAAACTAATAAAACCGTATTAAAAAATATGTTTTATAAGAATAATTTGAAAATTTGAAAATTTGAAAAAACCAAGTCGAATGAAACATATATTATTCAACATGCTTTCAAAAAACAGTGGTAAAATTAAGGACGGAATTTAACTCTCATGAATTAATCCGTTTGAGCATGGTTATTTCTCACACGAAAACAGATTAAAAAATATCTAATCGAATAAAAATCTATTAGACGCAGACAAAGAAAAAACACGAGTAATCGCCGCGCAGAAGGCTCAAATTAACAAGCTGGAAGCAAAATTGGCCGAAAGGTGAGTACCCGATGTTACGCTTAGAAATTAAGAACATAGCTACATTAAAATAAGAGAAAATAAGTATACATAAATGGCCCGCGAGTTACATTAAAATGAAATAAAAATATAAATGCTAATAATAATAAAGGCATAACGTATGACTCGCGTATAACACGATCACAGGCCAAATCAAAAAACGTAGAATAAAAAGAAAAAATTCCCAAGGAAAAGGCAATAACCTAGTCATTTAGACGAAGATCAGATGACTTATCGTCAGAATCGGACTCGCCAAGACCAAAGCTTCGAATCCGACCATATATCTCGGCGCACGAATTAGCTGCGCGCGCGGCGCGAGAGACGCCGAGCACATCACATGACGAACAATAATCGCTTCCTATGGAAAATTTCATTAATACAGATACATCCTGTAAATTTACACCACCCCTGATGCCACCGGAACACGCCGCCGATTTTTCTAAAGAAAACATAAAAGAATTTAAAGAAATTATTGAAAATGTAATACCGGGCAACCCTACAGACGACATACGTGCCTGTAATTTTAAGGGAGAATTGTGTGATTATTGGCTAGACATCTACGAGTTAAATGAGAAGGGTCAGCCCAAAAGGAAAAATGGACCATTAACTTTTTCGCAATGGCAGGAATATACTGTATTTTTATTAAAATATATCGCTGACGTCGCCGATAAGAAAGTCGAACCCAGCTGGGATCTAATTAGGTTCCGATATGAGGCCGATTTTCGGGCCGGTACATTTTCAAAATTCTTAGATGTTTGGCTAATAATGATAAATGCTCTGACCGATGAAAAAGCTAAATGGCAGGCTTATCATAATTTGCACAACGGAATTTCGCTATTTTTGAATATCAAAAAAGTTCCAAGGGAAAGTCCAGTGTTATTTCGAAAAAACTTTAACTTAGCCACGGCCACATTAGTACATAATGCGAATTCAAGGATTAAGCAACTAATGCAACAAAAAATAGACCCTAAAATTGAGGGAATACCAGTCACACCGAGAGTGTTTTACCCAGTAAGGGTCCCATCGAACCCCCAACAAAAGAAAATTTTCGCACCGTATAAATTTTTACCAATAATTCAAACGAACAATAGATCCAGTATAGAAAATAAAAAATTTGTACATACCCAAATAGCAAAATGGATCGGGACTGGCGCGATTAAAATTCAACGGGATCAGAGTAAATTAAAACCGTTAGTCAGTACCGCAATTACTGTAGCCGATAGGACAAATTACGAAACGGGCGAAATAACATTACGAATGTGTAACGATAGCAGTATTTGGAAAGGAATTCAGGCTCACAAAATAAAATGCGAAATGGACGATATTCATTTAGCATTAAAGTATTTGGAGAAAGGTGATTTATTAGTCAAGTCAGACGATAAATCAGGTTTTCACCATTTACTTTTAGAGCCCGATTCCTTTGCCGTCGCGACACAATTTTGGGCCGGATATTTTTTCAATTTTGCAGCCGCCGCTTTTGGTTTTTCCACGGTCCCAGCATTTTACCAATTACAAAATTCGGTAATTGTTAATTTCCTAAGGAAAGTATATAATATAACCATATTTTTATATCTTGACGATCGTCTTTTGTGTATTAAGAATCCAAAAAATGCCGAAATCACAAAAAAGATGTGTTCAGGCGAAATTATTCCTTGGGAAGTTATAATAGCTACGGCGTTACAGATAGCAGCAGGGGGATTCATATCTATCTCAAAAAGCGTTTTTCTCCCAACCCACAAGATAGAATTTTTAGGCTTTGCGCTAAATACGCTAGATGAAACAATTTCGATACCGCAACATAAATGGCGCGCATTTCAAGAACAAATTCAAAAATTTTTGCAAGCGCGCATTATTACGCGCAAAGAACTCGAGCGAATTCGAGGAAAGTGTTGTTCATTTCTTGTAGTTTTGCCAAATATGCAGCTATACATTCGAGAAATGACTGAAGCCATTAAAAGTACGGAATTGGATCATGAACAAATATTCATTACGGGCGATTTAGGATTTGAATTTAGATTATGGTCGGAAAACCATTTAGGTATTTTTCAAACTTTTAAAAAATGGGACACAGCGACACCTATCGTAGCCAACCCCATCATAATCTATACCGATGCGTCCAGTTTTGCTTTAGGCGTTATTATTGAACAATGGGAAATTAGTGATTCAATACAGTTTAACTTACAACAGGCCGAATGGCCGATTCATCTAAAAGAAGCTCAAGCAATATTATACACTTTAGAAAAATATGAGAGCCGCTTAACAAACCGTAACATTTTGTTTATGTGCGATAATAAGGCAGTCGAAACGTGTTTTTTGATAGGATCAAAAAATTGCAAACTAAACAAAATAATACGAAATATAAATTTGATCGCTTTAAAAGTAGGAGCCACTATCTCTATTGAATGGTGCAGTACACTCGATCAAAAAGCCGACGAACCGAGTCGCGCGATAAACTGGAACGACGAAATTTTGAACCCCCAAATAATTAGACGCCTCAAGAGGCTTTGTGGCTTTAATTTTCACTTAGATTTATTGGCGAATTCTAATAATACCATAGCCAAAAAATTTGTCAGTCAAACCAGTGATGATAGAGCATACGGCACTAACGCGCTTACGTTTTCCTCATGGAAAGATCTCAGCATTTACGCTTTCCCGCCAAAACCGCTCGTGAATTTAATAGCGGAAAGACTCATAAAACTCGCAAATAAAAATAATTGGGTATTAATTTTTCATACCTGGCGCACAATTCCTATTTGGGCCACGGTTAATAAAAAATGTCAATTAGTAAATCTATCTAAAAAGTTTTCAGATAATATTTCATTAATACCAACAACCAAAATAACAGAATACGGGTTTTATGAGCCACATCCGCGAAAACTGCAAACTTTTGCCTTAATTCATAAAGTATAAATTCCCAGGGAACATTAACATAATCTTATATAACTAAAAAACAAAACGTTTAGATTTGAGATAAGTTAAATGGACATGGTACGGACATTAATTCGAGCGCCTATACGCGCAGATCACCCTCTTTTAATTGCATCAAAAGATTATTTTTTGTTGTTATTTAATCAATTAAGACGTCAAGAAACAGACACACGTGTCGAGAGATTGATTAGAAAAAAGATATTGTTAATTAGTGACAATGACAATAAAAGGGGGTTGATTTTGACTTGGTTAACGGAATTTTTGCACGACGAGCCACGCGGCCGGATATTAGACCGAGTACGCCAAATAAATCGACGAGTCTTAACCGCACAACAAAAATGGAACGCAATTGTCCGATAAAATATTATAAACATGAACTTATTGTTAAACATAAAAATTATAAAACTTCCCTGGGAAATCACAAATCAAATATATAAAATGTGTTGCTTATGTATCTTGTGAACATTTAGACGCGATCTCGGCATGAACCCGTTCGAACGTGAACAACAAGAAGAGACTCTTCGCGATTATCAGCGTAATGTCGCCGAAAGATATGGAACCAGTTCAAAAGAAATGGAAATCTCAAAATCGTTGTCGCGAAAAGGTCGTTGGCGTGAAATTTCGGAAGCGCAAGCGATGAAACGCATCGACAACTACCCTGACTCTGACCGGTATCAACGAAAAAACGCTGACCTGACCATTTTTCGTGAAGATTTCGCTGAAGCCAATCGTCGAAATGAGATCGAACGCAAGGCCGAGTTGAAAATGCGTTTAGCGGTTAAACTGAAAACAGTTGTGGACAAAAAGGTCGCTGATGGACAACAAGACACGTTCACGGCAAAAGAGCGGGAGATGTTTAATCGAAATTTAAACCTTAAGGAAATCGAACAAGAGCTTGACGAACAAATTCAACGACGCAAAAAATGCATGGCAGCCAAAGACCACGCAGACGACATGGTCGAAAAGGTACAATTAAATTAAAAAGGCTAAACGTATTACAGTTGATCACAAAACGAGTTGACAACTAATGAGTTGGCATCTAACGAGTTGACAAAGTCAAACGAGTGACAGTGTTTTGAACGTTTTGGTAGTAAATATAGGCAAAAGGAGCAAAAGTGACCTAACGAATTAATAAAGTGAAATTATTGGCGAAAAAATCGGAAACGGAAGTGTAAACTCGTTGGTGATTAATTGTCGATTAATTAAAATTAAGTCTTGATTAGACTATGCGTATTTTGCTCGAAAGAACATTTAAAACAAATACACAATAACAACTAAATTCAAAAACGTTGTAATAATAAATTAAATAGTGCTTCAATGAAATGGAAAAAATCAAAAAAGACATGGGCTGCGCCACTATACGTTACGACCACGTTCGCAAGGTGTGGATGGAAGCCATGGATTTTGCGCCAAATTACGTTCAACAAGATGACAAACCAGATGAATTACGACTTGGACGAGAATTTGTCAATATGTTGCTGGTTCCAGGCTGAAGTTATAAATAAATTTGCACATTCCCGGGGACAAATAATAAAGAACCATAATTATTAATGAAAGTTCTATAACAAGTTAAAATTGACAAATAAAATAGTAACTTGAGTTTGTCCTCAATTAGTTCTTCTTTTGAGCTCCCCTATTTTCGAGTACCGGGCCTGAAATATAAGAACGCATAATTGGTTCAGAGTCACTGCACTGACGAGCCAATCTAGCTCAGGGGCTCGTCGGATTGTAGGATGATACCTGGACGCTTAGGACACCCTAATTTTGAAACCCTCTAAAACTAGAGGGATATATAGATAATGAAATTCAAACTTAAAAATTAACCGGTGCGTGACGTTTAGCGAAAGGCGGTTAATATAAATTAGAATTAGAAATATAAAAACATTAAAAATGAAATTCCCAGGGAATATACAATAAATTGATAACATATATATAGAGGAAATGAAAAAAGCAGACCTCGAAGGCATGGTGCGATTCTTAGAAAATTATATGCGCTGCTTCGACCAAAACCATGGCCCAGAAATGTTGGAGCAAATCCGATGTGTAATATCGGACTTGCGGCAAATGTCCTTATCAGGCCTAACGAGAAGGGCCATGCTTGACACATGCTCTACTTTGTTATTACGACACTTGAAAAGTCAGTATGAGGTCAACATGCTATCAATCTGGCACGCTAATTCAAAAGGCGTTGGTATCCGTGGGGAACTTGAACTACCGGCAAAAGCGTTCATTCGTAATGAACAGCTTATACGCGAAAAAAGAACAACGGAGGCCAAGCGTGCTACACTCGCGATTAAGCGAAAAGAAATTAATGATACGGTAGAACGCGCCCGATCACTATACTCAAACCCGCGAGGGGGCGGCCGAGGGGGGCGCTATAACAAAAAACGACAATTTCCCCAGGAACACTCAACCAATCAAAACAACGCATCAGGGCGCGGCCGAGGAGGGCGTGGAAAGCGACGAAAGTCAAAATCGCGAAAAACTGCGGACGCGAACACTGAAGCACAACCCGTTGTCAAAACGGAAGTAAGCACGCATCAAACCCCGCCGCCTCATCGGGGCGGAAAAAAGAAAGGAATGTTATCTATAAATTATAACATATAGGGCAGTACAATACAAAATCGACATAGGTAGAAAAGTACGAATTGTGGGTATAAAAATTTTTCATACCAAAATAATTTCCGTCTTTGGAAATTATTTAGATATAAAAAATGCCCAAATAAAACGGGAAAAAATGTTTGTTTACGACAAAGTTATAAAATTAAGCATTATAAAAATAGCAAACAAAAATATTGGAAATATTATGATAACATTCGACAGTAAAATGATTACGAAAAAATTGATTCCTGAGGAAATATACTGACAACGGAAACTGTGATAAATTGTTATTGTTCCTTAGGAAATATCTCATATTGTAATAATAAATAAGTCTTTATTAAGATGGAAAATCGACTATTAGCGCGGCAAACGTTAGTACTTTTCCTAAAATACGTTACGGAAAAAGGAGCCAATATCTCCGAACCTATAGCGCGACGTATGTTGAAACTTTGCCTCAAACACACCATCCCTAAAAACAAAAAAGTTATACGAGCAGTATTAAAAGCCCCTTTTGTACTTCGAATGTCAACCTTTTTACCGTTTTTGAGTGTAATTTATAAAACTCAAGTGATTATCCCTGCCTTAGCTGCAATTAACAAAACACTGTCAGGAAATGAATATCGAGTATATCATTAACATAGAGTTTTTGGAACGGAAATAATATTTGAAACGGAGCTATTGAATAAAAAACCTAATACTAAGAGTCATTATAAACTTTAAGTTATAAATTAGGTACTAGAAGTGAAATGAACATCAAGTGAAAAAAGTACGAAATAGTAGGTTATTGAGTTTCCAGCCCGAAAACTCTGTGCTTTGATTTACCCGATATTCTTTCTCTAAAATACTGTACTAAATCTTCCTTAGGAAATTTCTATTTATATATGAGATATTTAAACAAAGTTTATCTCCATTGAGTGATGCCAAAATCGGAACTGGATCGTTTAACAGCGAAATGTCGCGCGACAATGAACAATTTCGCAATCAAACATAAGATAAACTGGAAGCACATCAAGGACGAAAACTTAACACAGTTTTTTCGACTCTGGGTGCAGGCACGCCGCCAAAAAATCGACAAAAAACGCCGAATGAAACCAAGAGTTATAAAGAAAATGGCGTTAGCCTTTTCTCGAGTATTGGACAGAGAAGGCTTATTATGTATGGAACGATCAGCACAAATCATCAAAATTCGAAATCAATTAGCAGGTTCCCTGGGAAAAGAGTCACTTTGCACGATACGGAAAGCACAAACTTTTGACATCGACCAGATTATACCTTGGATACAAGAACTCATAAATCATGAAAAAGACACGTATAAAGCAGCGGGCGTAGCTTTAGCAATTTCAGTTACATCCGGAGCACGAACTGGGGAAATACTAGAGCTGCGTTGGAATGACATTTTTTATGAAAACACAGAACAGGCACGTTTTATATGTATGCCTATTCGAGCAGGCAAAAACAACAAATTATCAGAAAGAAATGACCAACGCACAGCCCTAGTAGGTTCCCAGTGTAAAATTGATTTAGAAAAATTATTAGAATGGTGGAAAAATAAGTCAAAACCCAGTGGTCCAGACCCACCAGTATTTGTAATACGAGCAAAAGATAAAACTAAATCGGTTGTTCGGATCTGGAACCGGAACAGTAATTTTGAAAAAACAATTGGGGCACATTCAGGACGGAATTCGGTACTTAAAGAATGCTACATTGCGCAAGTACCAGAAACGGCTATGAAAAGTTTATTAGGTTGGACTACCAATAGTGTTATGCCCGCTTATTACAGATCTACAATGAATGAAACAACTCAAAACGGCGCAGCATTCCGTATTCAAAATGCAGGATACAACAAATTCGAGCACAAAAAACCCAATATTGACCCAGATCAAGCTTCCTCGGGAAATTTTATTAAGAAAAAATTGACTGCAAAGAGAGCGAAAAAACGCAGAAGTGCAGAATTACGAGAACAAATTTTGAATATGAATATTTTTGATGATAATCAAAACTAGTTTAATTTAGAAAAAATGTCGAACGTCACACCCTTGATACGAATGATTCTGAATTACATTCTGGAATCGTCAAATTGGGAACCCGAAATTTTAAAAGCTTTGATTAAACTAACCATCAAACGTATTAACATCCCGCCATTATGTAAAAAACTGAAATATTTCTCACGAGTTATGACGAGACGTCATCGTATCTGTACATTAATTGATATTTGCGACGCGTTTCGTAAATATCGAATTTTTTTGGGCCCATTAACCCTTATACCCACACAAGAACAAATCTGGCATAAAATTACGGTAGAATGGGTAAAAGACTCAGAAAAACTTCAAGCTGCCTTTTCTATTTAAAATATTGTAACTTCCATAGGAAATAGCATAACCTGATATATTATACTTACATTAAAAATTTCCCAAGGAAAAGTACAGATAAACATAGTTACATTCCCAACAGTCTTCTAGAATGTGGTGTCCAGTAATGTCGGCGAAAAAGAAAGATCGCTTCATTATGAAGCGGGTTGAAACAATCGACGAATTTCTCAAATATCGTACCAACCTGACTGATAACCGACGACTCGTAATCTTGTCCAATTTCATGCTAGTGGACCTTAAAGTGCAAGCATTACGATTACAAAAAGGACGGCCTGTGAAAGTAAACACCAGAAAGAATCGCATCCTTTTGAAACACTGTACTATTTCATATAACAAATGGATGCGACGAATGTTCGGAGTCCTATCCGAAATTGAATGGGTTCGGGATTTTAATCCACTGCGAATACTTTTGAAAAAACAGTATCCAATTTTTAACGCGGCCGATCATGATTTGCAGCAATTAGAAGTTTGGTTATCGGACTTAGCACCCCTCATGAATCGGCGAAATAAACTCGCAAGATTGGAACTGATTCGGCAGATAAAAATCAACATCCCGAACCTCATTAAGGCATGCCAAGTGTACATAATTTTCTGGCGTAAAATGACTCACATTATCACTGAAAAAATTCTTCCTTAGGAAATTACACATACAAACGTCTGCTACTATCAATATTAGTAAAAATAAGAATTAGTTAAAAAATTAGAATGGCAACGTATGTTAAAAATCGGGTACTTTTTGTAATACTCATGCAAAGAAATGTACGAACCCCGAACGACCAGGTATAAATTAAAATTTATTTACAGAATTAAATAAATAACGAACATTAAGTAAAACAAAGTACAAATTCCTAGGTTATTGAGTTTCCAGCCCGAAAACTCTGTACTTCGATTCACTTAACGTTCGAAGAAAAGTTGAAGGAAAAATATTTCAATAATATTTCAGTATTTAACTCTTCTGAGCGAAAAACTCGAAAGCACTGTATATCCAGAAATGGATATCGCTTTTTCAGTTTTGCAAAAACTACATGACAAAGCACGAGTAGCAAAAAATCAACATGACGTTCCCAAGGAAATTCTAAAAATATGGCACAATATCAAACCTGCTTTAACCCTTGCGCGAGAAAATATTTATTACGATGTAATAAAAGATTTCTATCCGGAAATAACTCGGCAAGAAGCAGTAATTTTCGAAAAACTAAGTGCAGCGGAAAACTTGGTGAACAGCATGATTACAGCCCCGTCTCTAGGAAAAGTCAATTTAGAACAACTACGTCAAATTCTAGCCACACAACGTTATAATTTTTCAAGAATAGTTGACTTGATCGTAGAGGCGGCGCAGCTACCCTTTGACATGTGGCAAGAGCACGTTTGGAACGAGTTTATTGGCCTACGAAAGTTACTTAACAGTCGCGAGTTCAAAGCCAATGTATACCCGATCTTTAATGCCAATCCCGCCTGGACGCCAACGTCTGAAGGCTATTTCACCGTCATTTTCAAACCGGTAAATGAAGTCTACGTTGTGCATAAAACGGCGGAGGGGCAGTACATGCTTGACATCAATGACACAGAAGATCGTTGGGTTGAAGTGGACACTTTCCCTTGGAACTCGAACAACCACGCGCGTCACTATCTGATTGTCATCAAAGGCATCACAAGTGCATGCGAAGATTACATCACACGACGAATGGCCAACATTTTGCTGTAAGGATGGTACTAAAAATATCATATGTTTAGAATGAGAACCGAACAATCGGATATAATATTAATCCTAAATGAATATGTTTTGAATTCGGCTCGAAAATTCGGCTCATTAAAAGAAGAAATCCTTACAGCAATTATAGGTGCCAACAAAATATCATCGCCAGCAGTCTACATGTGGAACCGCCTGTACCCCACCATCAACTGGCGAATGATTTTGCACCTTTCGGCTAGAGAATTTAACGAATTAGTCGAATAACTGCCTTTCACACCTACTTTTTAATCGTCCTGAGGAAATAAAACTAGACCACATACTTTACCTGTTTCGTTACTCCCGCATTATCTATTAGTTATGGTAATTGAACCGCTATTAAATATGGTGATTGCTGTCCATTGGAGGTAACCGGAGTTCAATATATAAGTCAGAGTAGAGTACGTTCTTATAGAGTAAAAGATACCACATATAAAGTGGTCATATTTGGATAAGAATAGTATAGTAGTCTAGTTGTGATTATATTTTCCTT